>BPLR01000400.1:0-113850 GCA_021605095.1 Caerostris extrusa | reverse complement strand
CGTATTGCTTTTTACGGGGTAGTTGCCGATCTCCGTCCAACGCTCTACAGTCATATTAAACCGGAACTCGCGGTTTAAAGTAGATTCTGAATCACTACTAACATTCATGGCACTGCCGGGATTCAAACCAAAACCTATGGCATCGAGCACTAGTCACTCGGCCCCCAATAAAAGGGTTACTATGTAAAAATAAAATATAATTTACTTACTAAGAGAGTGTTCATGATTTTAAGACATATATATCTTAAATAGAACTGATATTCTATACTTACTTGAATCTCTATTGAATCAATTGGTGTTAACTGTTTGTTTGATATGATTTACAAAAGTAATTTTATATATGTTAAATTATTTAATATAATTTCATAAAAGAAAAATTTTTTTTTTTGAAATGTACCACATAAAAATTAGACAACTTGAAAATTTAGCATATTAAGCGCAAGCTTCAATAATCTATAAAAAGGACAAGTGTAGATTTATTGTTCTTTTGTACTGGAAAACAATGTTTTCTTGATGAATGCAAAAACATTTTGAAAATATTTATTTAAACCCTAATAAAATTTCAATACATCTTAACCCTGGCCGAGTGGCTAGCGCTTTGGCTCTATCATAGGTATCGGGTTCAAATCCTGGCTTATGTGTGTTTCTAGTGGTTCAGAATCCACTTTAAACCGTAGGTCCTGGTCCCAATAGATCGTAGAGCGCTGTGGGGGCATTGTTCCGTGGCTTATCATCAAGTTACACGCGCCCCTTGGGTAATGCAAAGTGAGTAATGTCTGTGCAGCACACGACAATTGTCTAATTGCTGCATTATAACGCAAAAACATCATAATCAAAAGTATTGGCTTGATATTTTAACGTACTAATTTCACAATATATCTTATAGAAAATTGAAGTTGGCGGTCATGTGTTCGCAACTATTGTTATGGGTATATGTAATTCTCAATCCTTATGATGTGCCCTACCTCCCTTTAAAGTTTGTCTCTAAATTTTTGAGACATCCTGAATAATAATACAACTTTACAAATATAAAAAAATCCTTGGTTTGAAATAAAATGGTAAATTGGTTTCAGTCAATGGTAACTGGATTATGGCCCATCGTACATATGGAGTTCAATTCCCGTCTGCCTCCCACTAAGACTATTTAAAGTGAAGGAACTATTTTTTTCTGTATATCTTTAAACTCCGTGTTTCATTTATGTATACCTTTATACGGGTGATAAATAGAGAAATTTTAGAGTGATTGCTCAAATTTGCATACCTATCAGATTTAACATTTAGATATTTTACAATAACATTTTTTGAATTTAATTGTGTATACATGCTTATGATGATATTGATTAATAGGGAACAAGATTTTTAAAAAAATTTTTAACCTTGTATATGAATTTTTACTCATGTACAGTACTAAAAGTAGAATGGAAAAAGAATTAAAATACGTTTTTGTTATTTTTTATTATTATTAAAAACCTGCTTAAATTCATTTAAGAAAGAAAAATTTAAAAACAAAGGCTTTACGAAGCCATCATCAAAAACAGTTGTTCTGAAAAAATATCAAATTAATTTACCTTTAATGCCTTTTTTTGTAATTATTTTTTGTTATTTTGCTGAAATAAGTTTTTAATCAAATAAATATACCATTAATAAAAATTATAATTTGAATATTATAACATTTTCAATTACACAAAACAATAATCTAACCTAAATGGTCACTGAAATATGTGAGAACATTCCTTTAAAAACAGACAAATGTTAAGAGTTGTTATTTTACTCTACACCAATGATTCTCTAGGGAATAAGCAAGAATAATTTCTGGGTGGAGAAGAACGGAATTCTTGATGACCCCCCCCCCCCCCTCTCCACTGCTAAACCCATTTTCTGGAAGATTTCATATCTTCTCTCACGTGACACGCAGATGTCATCTTAGTTGTAAGTGAGAGGACAGCTGGGTAATTACTTTCTTAGTGAAATTTCCGACCCGTCACCGATAAAGAACGAAGGAAACCCGAAATTACCCGAGGGAATACGAGAGTTCTCGAAGAGAGTTGGCCTTTTCTCCGAGTTGCATGGACTGGACAAAAACAAATTTAGAATAAAAAATCCTTTGTGAAACTTTTTTTTAGAAAATTTTCTTTATTTTTTTTTTGTATCTGAATATTTGTGTTAAAATGGTTAAATTAAAAGAATAGAATTACAAAAAAAAATTTGCTCATGTGGGCTTTTAAAAAGTATGTAACGGCCCATTTATTTAGCTTTTCATGGATTCCCAGGTTTGAAAACTTATTTGTTATTTGTATAAAACACCACAATGGCAAAAAAGATGACTAGTAAACATTAAAGTTGACGGAATTTAGATTAATGGAAGGATAATCAGATTGGTAGAAACAAAATGACCCGGAGGCCAGTTAAAGATACTGTATCATCTCAAGGGGTAGTTTGAACTAATATTTTTGTATGATACACCATATTCCTCTCGGGGGAAAAAAAGCTAAACGTTTTTCTAAGAAGCGGTTCATTAAAGTTTGTTCAATTAAATTAAAAGAATAGAATACCAAAAAATAAATTTTTTTTCTCATATGTGTACATGTGGGCTTCATGCTATACATTTAAAATGTAGTGTGCAACTCGCGGTTGTGCAGATGGATTGGAGGTTCTGGCTGGCAGTTGTAAACATTGAAAAACCGAGACACAGGTTTGAGATCTCACAGCTTTATTGAGTCACAAACACCCACATTTTCAATTAACAGAGACAATATGCAAATGCATTTAAAAACACATAATTATAGGTTCCTGGAAGGCGCCATTCCCCTTTTAAGTCCGAAAATCCAATGCTCATAACTACGGGGGTGCATCAAAGATACTTCCTCTCCGGGTGAGTGTCTGTGTGTGTTTGGACCAACTAATACACAGGATTGTGCTAAAATTATTGACATAACTTTTTTCATGTTATATGCAATTTATTAAATTATTTTATGCTGGGGAAGAATGTTCTATAATCGATATCCGAAATATATCCACAAGCATAATCAAAAATATTTTAGACAAAAGTATTATTTATTATTTAAAATTAAAGTAATATTTTTACATTTCTATAAATTGCTTGCAAGTTTCCTGATACAATTCTATATGAGATAAACCAAATGTTATAAAAATATTTTCAACGAATTTTTTTGAAAAATATTATGCAAATAGTTCTCAAAGAGTTGTTGTTACATAACCTTTTCAGACATAGCATTAAACAGGTAGGAACTGATCGAAGGTTATTCAACCTGGTCCAATTTCATTCCAATTCTGCTTTATTCTGTTTCTCTTTTGCAGTTCTTTAATACATCAACTTATACCGAAAATGAATCATTTCATGAAATATTCCAATAGAATTCTAATAGCATTTCAACCTCAAAACAATGATTGATCCGTTCTATCATAGCATTAAGTTCAGAAGATATTGGCCAGCTTACCTTTCTCTGAAGGAAATTTCGTAAAGAGCATTTTTAATTTATCGAGATCGTCAGGTTAATCTGTTTCCATCAGTCAAGCAGAGTTTTTTTTTAATGTTTTAGAATTCATCATTAACTTTTTTTTTTTCTTGACGGTAATGTTGAAAAAATTTTTAGAACAATTTATTTTAAAATTACTCAGATGTGATTTATGGATTTTTTTTTTTATAATCATCCTATATTTATTCTCCCCTTCTTTAAAATATTTATCTATCATAAAAAAGAAAATATTTTTAGATTTTTTTTAATTATCGCACTGCCATATTTATATACAAAAACTCATAAAATATTCACCAAGATGACATAACAGAAATAAAATTTGACAAACTCGAAAAAGGTATAGATTTATATTGCTAAGCAAATGTTAATAAACTTAATAAATTAGGCTTAACGAACATTAGTTTCTTTTGTTTAATAAGACATTAATTTGAATACGACATCTTTCTTTATGAATGCTTATATTATAAATTAGCATTTAAAAAGTAAACAGGTTCAAATTACTACCTTTAAACATAACTATAATTTTAATATTCCTTAATAACTATAAATTTTAAAATTATTAAATAATACCCGATATATTAAATAATGCTTTTACAATTTTGAATATGTCAACAAGAACATGAATATTTTTTTCCCAGTTTCTTGTCTAGAGCGGTCGGCGTGGCCTATTTTAGACTTGTCACGGGTCATGATTACTTAAGAGTCACCTGTATACTCGTAACAGGTGGGCTGAAAGTTTCTGGCTGACACATAGATGGTGCTACTAGTATTAAATCCATATGATTTTTAGTTAGCCCTAACCTTCAAAAGACACGTGTATAAATTTGACAGCTATTGCACTATTAGTATGTGAGTTATAGCATTTTTAGTGAAGCAACTTTTGTTAGCTTGAAAAATGGATAAAAAGAAATTTCGTGTGTTAATAAAGCATTGCTTTTTGGCGAAAAAATACTATTGAAGCAAGGCTTGACTTGATAAATATTATTCGGACTTTGCACCAGAAAAATCAACCGTAGAGAAGGGGTTTGTTAAATTTAAACGAGGCGAAAGGAGCACCGAGGACGATGCACGCAGTGGACGCCCCAAAGAGGCTGCTGCCGACGAAAACATCAAAAAGTCCACAAAATAATTTACGACAACCATAAAGTGAAGTTGATTGAGATAGCTGAGACCCTAAAGATATCAAAGGAACGTGTTGGACATATCGTGAAGGAATATTTGGATATGCGAAAAAGCTCTGTTCAAAGTGGGTGCAGCGCAAGCTCGCAATCGACCCAAAACAACAACGAATTGATGATTCAAAACAGTGTTTGGAGCTTTTCAATCGTAATACACCCGAATTTTTGCGTCGATATGTGACGATGAAACATGGCTCCATCATTTCACACCGGAGTCCAATCGACAGTCAGCCGAGTGGACTGCACGTGATGAACGAGCTATAACTTCAAAAAAATGCTATAACTCACATACTAATAGTGCAAAAGCTGTCAAATTTATACACGTGTCTTTTGAAGGTTAGGGATAACTAAAAATCATATGGATTTAATACTAGTAGCGCCATCTATGCTCCAGCCTACGAACCTTTCAGCCCATGTGTTATCTGCACCTCATTGGCATTTTTGATAGCCCAAATTGCCCGCTCTGTAGGAAAGACGAGACCATGGGCAGGCACTATATAGCAGAATGTTCGGATTAACATGGGGAGTCCGAGGTGAAAAGATATTGGAGTGCTAAAACTTTTGCTGTATGTGTTTTTCGCTGTTTTGATCTCGCAAGAGTTTGTCATTGTCTCTTGCCATTGGAAATAAAAAAAAATTTATCCTATTGACAGAAATTGAATAAAGCTAAAAAAAATGTTAACGATTTTAAGAAGGACTTCATGACAGCAGGCTGTATTTCTTTAGAGATCTGTAGAATTTTAGACATTAGGCTGTCATTATTACATTTATTACATGTTGCGCATCCTACATCTTTTTTTTAAATCGTATAATTACATAACTTAATAAAATCCACTCAAGTATTCACCGAAACTTTCAGCCTTGATGAAAATCGTTTAATTTTAAAATCATAAAATAAAAAGGGTTTAGCTTTAGTAAACGTTAAGGCCAGATAAGAGTGTGGTCTTCATTCAGTGTTGTTTCATGGTTGAGACTGAATTATTTCTTCAAATAATAGCGAAACTTTTGGCTGTCATATTTATTAAAATTTACCTCACTACACGTCATAAAATATGTTCTTTAAAGGTCTTTGTACCTTTCCTACTGCCTGGAACTTCTCACTCGACTCCGCACACTCCCTTTACTCATTCACCCTCTCCCATTATCGGCTACAAAGTCTTATGAGAGATAATGGGGTCAAAAGTCTTTTGGCGTTTCAATCGAGCAAGAAAACAATGTCCAAAGTCTAAAGTAAGAGTCAACCCGTCCTTGAAAGGAGGATCTATCAACTTTCAGTTCAAGTTTTATAGCTTTTTGTGGGAATACATGGTGGATCATTAATGTTTTCAATTTTTACTTCACACAGGAAAACATTTCTACACATGCCTTGCTTTTGAAGATGTGGTATACCCCTCTAACTACTTAATGCCATTTTTTACTGATAATATTTACGAACAAAACTTCCAAGTTAATTTTTTATTAATATCAATGAAAAGAAGGAAATTGATAAATAGCAATCTTTTAATCTAAAAATGGATTTTCCATTAGTTTGAATAATTTTTGGATTTTTAGTCAAAATTCCAAATTGTTTATTCTGATAAGAAATCAAATCAAAAGTAATATTCTAACATAACTATTCAAAATTATATTTCAATTATAATTACAAAAATGATGTTTTCAATATAACACTGCACTAATTATAAAACTGAAATTTGAAAAAAAATATTTCCCAAAACTATCCATTACCAATCAATTTAATATAAAGCTTAAATCTATTAAGAGATTTTAAAATGTGACGGTTGAAGTTAAATTTTTCAACAGTCAACTTAAAATGGAAAAGAAATCACAAGTGGAAACATTAAAATGACATAAATCATTTTCCAATGACAAGATCGCTATTGGCTATACAATTACTGTCGAAGGCATTTCTAGTAACAATTTAAAATTCATTATCTTCCGATTCTAATTGTGAGCTGTCAATGATTCACTTTGAACGTTGACTGATTATCTTTTAATTGCAAAATCTCTGTTGTCCTTGGTCATACATTCAGAACATATCCTAATTGTTTCAGAAAAATAGTTGAAGAAAGTTTGTTTGCTCTACTTAAAATGTGAATAAATTAATGAATTTGCGTTTTTCTTTTCTTTCTTTTTTTTATTTAATAAATAAAATTCTCTTTACTGTGTTCTATTGGTAAAGAAGATGACAGGATGATTAATGTTTTCGAAAAACAATTAGAGTGAGTTTCAATAAAATACACTGAGAAAATGATTTTTTTAAAACTTATTAAAATAAATAAGTAAAAAATGAAGATTGTAGTAAATTAAAAAAAAATTGAATTATTCTTTCTTTTCTGAAATATTTATAATCTTTTCACGCCATTTTTCTTTCCAAAAAATACAAGATATTGTGTTAAATATAATTGTATGATGCAATTTAGTTCACTGTTTCATTGTAAAATTTAATGTATTATGCCATTATTGTTGTATTCTAGAATTAAGTACAATGATGATAAAACTAAATAGATGTAAGAAAGTATTGCAATAGGAATAAATATTGAACCAATAATATTATGAACAGTAAAAGTTAAGGGCAGATATGTTCGTGGTCTCGAACTTAGTCTTGAACTCTTCAGTGTTGTTCATGGATAAAAACTAAGTTATTTCACAAAATAAAAACGCGATGCTTAGCTGCCCTATTTATTAAAATTTACAAAAACAGTACTATACAACTGCGACAATACAATTTTACAACAAATATTTACAAAATCATCTTAAAAGGCAGTTCGTTTGAGGATTTTTGTTACTCTCCGTACTCCTGGAGCTCTTCTCTGAACTGTTGTACCCTCCCGCACTGCCTGGAACTCTTCACTCGACTCCCTACACTCACTTTCCCTTTCTCCCTCTCCCATTATCGGTTCCAAAGTACAAAAAGTACAAAGTCTAACGTAAGGGTCGACCCGTCCTTTAAAGGAGGATGTATCAACTTTGAATTCAAAGTTAAGCTCGTTGTGGGAATGCATGGTGGATCCTTACTTGACATACGCTCAAGGGAAAAATAAAATTTGCTGTGTTAAGTTACTATGATAAGTTATTTTATTATTAAGTCACTACGAATTTAATAGTGTATGGCCGGGTATTTTTTATTGGAAAACAAAATATTATATTCATATAAAATGTATCGTATCTTTTTTTTTTTTTTTATAAAGTATTTTTATAAGACCTTAAAACTATACATATGTTCAACTTGTGACCTAGTAGTAATGTGTATGGCTAGAAAGGTGGACAAAGATTCAATTTTCTATGGTGGCGATAATTCCATGCATTGTTTAAAAAAATGGGTTCGTTTGATAAAAACTATGATTTAACTTTGATAAATTCGGCGAAGATAATTTCTGCATTATCTTCATTTGCTAAAGACTGTGATTAAACTTTGATAAATTCGGTGAAGGTAACTTCTACATTATCTTCCTTGATGCATGCAAACATAATCGTGCATTTCACCACGAAGAACCTAGCACAAAACACATCTCCTTTTTCAATTCCTTCTATTAGCTCACACTCTCCTATATATATCTTGTTCAAATTTTCAATCGTTCATAAAATACTTTTTATTCATCCACTCAAGTTCAAATACATTTTTTTTAGTGGATGACACTGAATGTTAATACAGTTTTTTTCAAATATTAATTCAGTAATTAAATTTAATTAATTAATTTTAGTTTTTTTTTTTTTAGATTTAAGTTGCATATATCTACCAATAGATGGCGCCAGATATACTTAAAATGAATGAAAATTATTTATAAAGCTCTTTCTGCAATATAGTGAAAAAAAAGAAGCAACTGACTTTTAAAAATTTTTTTTTATATTACTTGTTTCATTTGCCCATCATCATCTTTTTTTGCTCTTTGCCCATCAGAAATTTTTCGACATTACGATACAAAACATTATCTTTATATCTAACGTAGAAAGACCATAAATATATCAAATAAAATTGTGACTAAAATAATCAAGCCAAGAAATATGCGCCACTTCTTAAATTTGAAGATAGATTCTTGGTTAAAAAATCTACGTAAATCGATGAAAAATTCAATTTGAGATTTTCCTATTTTTAATAATTTTACATGGTTTTTTTTCTTATTTGCTTCAAAGCATGCGAAAAAAGTATAAACATCGTTTCATTTCATTTATGTAATCCACTTATATATATATATATATTATATATATATATATATATATATATATATATATATTGAAATGTCATTTAAAATAAAGAAGGCGCAGCAAAAACAGTTATAGAACCGAAAGAAGTGAAAACATGTTTCAAGTTCCCTTAAGGTATAATTTCGCATTTTCTGATTTATGTCTCCAAATTTTTTTATTCGTTTACACATTCGGCTTTTACGGCCATCATAAGTATAAATATTTATATTTATTCAAGCTTGCAATGACAAGCACAGCAGAAAACACTCGATTAAAGTTACGAATCTACGAAATTTTTTTAGGAAAGAAACTAAATTTTCTAGGGAATAAAAAGTAAAGTGATATTGGCAACAATCCAGAAATCCGAGTTATATTTTTTTTATCGGTCACAGTTAGTAATGTTTCAGGGAGGAATTATTTATTGCTGAAATTAGCTGTTTCTGATAAGTCCTGCTTGTTCTCAGTAAAAGGTAAATATTTGAGAATGATTATGTTTTAAAGATTATTTTTTTCTCTTTGGCATCTACAAAAAAAATTGCATAGGAATTAATTTTCTCCAAAATGTATTCGCGAACTTATGAAGGAGATTAGAAAAAAAGTATTTATTTTAGGGATTACTTCTTGTAACTAAATGAGGCATAAATTAGGTTTTATGATTTGGAAAAAACAAATTTAATGAACAGATTTATGGATATTATGTCTTTAACTTTCTAATAAATTCATCAAAAAGTTTAATTTGACGTTTGCATAAAATAAATGCAGTGCATAAGAGTCATAAAAAGGGTTAATATCATAGGTCAAATTTTATGGCTTAAAAAATAAATATCAGGGCATCACCAATTTTAAGCGTCTTTTAAGCCTAGATACGAATTTTTAAAATGTTCAACAATAAAAGTTAATGTTTAATGTTTATTAATTTATTGATTAATTTTTTATTTATTTATTTATTTTTATTTCCAATGGCAAGAGAAATGACGAACTCTTACGAGATCAAAACAGTGTAAACACGCATACAAGAAAATAGAAAACAATGACAGAAAAAAGTCAATATGCAACAGCAAAGTTCTAGTTCTCCAATATCTTTTCACCTCGAAGTTCCATGCAAGGCCGGACACCCTGCTACGTGGTGTCCGTCCATGATGGCTCACCAAACAGTCATGGCCCACCGCAAGTCTAAATTCCGCGACAGCTTTACCACGAGATTTGTCCAAAACATCCTGTTCCAAAATATGCGTTAAACTCCTTGAGGAAATACGGAGTAATGAGCAGTGCCTTCCATCTCCGTTTCATTTGATTTTTGATATAAAGTTTCATGGAATGAAAAGAGTTGCAAGTATTTGGCTGTTGTATTATCCGTGTGCCCTTCTTAGCCAGCAAATGTGTCTGATCATTACCTGAAATGCCACAGTGTCCGGGGAATTCATTGGAGGACGATGTGTCGCTCCTCTACCATCAGCTCGACATTTTTAATATATTCTTATAGGAGGGTGTTTTATATGGCTCGATAGCTTTTTATATAGCTCGATAGCTTTTATATGTAGCTCGATATGGCAGCCCTGGAGTTAGACAGAAAAATCACAGATAAAAACATACTTTTTTATATGTGATTATCAAAAGAGATAGCAAATTATTATACATCACATTACAATTCTATTCAAGCAATCCACATTAGTATTCACATTAGTAAGGTTTTAGCAGTAAAATAGTTACTAACCTGTTCTTTGTGATGCATTGTATCATTTATCGAGCATCATGTACCTAGAAAAAGCATGCATACTACTATGTCATATGTAATATCGTAATATCACATGCAACGTCATGTGTTAATTATTTCAGTATAGTTATCATATATATATACTATATACACATATATATATAAAGGTTAGGACTTCCTATGCCTTAGAATGGTTAAGGAGTCAAATGTCCCCTGGAAAGGCTAAGGGTTTTAGATTTTATAGGCAAAAAGTTCGGTGGAGCAGCAAAGGTTAAAAACACCTCTCCCTATATTACATGAAATATGAACTTTAAGGTAAAACGCCAGCAACAAAAATCCATATAGATTTTTATAGTTCATTAAAAAAAGTTTTTAATTTATGTATTATTTAATAAACAATATATTTGTTTTTAATTTGGCCAGTAATTTAATTAACACTAAGCAGATCTGGGAGCTAACTAAATCTAAATTTTTTAATGAAGTAATTGAAGAATAAGTAGAGAACGTGAATGACAGTAGAAAACGTGAAAGTGAAGAAAACAAATTTTAGTAATGGAAAGAGGAACACTTTCTCTTCAAAATATTGTTAATTTTCCATTTCATATTAACCTAATAAAAAAATGATCTTATTTAATCATTATATTCCTGTAAGTTAATTTTTTCTTTCACAAAACAAATGTTAATAATAATTCGTTAAGAAATATTCTTTAACAGAACATGATCAGTTCGAAAACAAAATCACATTTCCGGCTTTTCGGCAATTTATTTACACATAGATTGGATCGAAGGAAACATTCTAGTGGAATAAAATGTTTAGTGAAGACTGCATTTTCTGCGTAGACAAAATAACTCAAAGTTCGATCACTAACTGCGACCGACAATAGCTTTCACATCCTAGCACTCACGTCATTTGCAATGCTAATGAGACACTCAAATGACTTAAATTATGCTTTTATTTAAGAATCAGATAAGAACATGGTTGTTTTCATTGCAATGCCCCGGTATTAATGAAATCCCGATCATTTGAGAAGTAATTGTTTGTAAGATTCGCTGTTATCTTTGGTAGCTTGAAGACTTAATACATGTAATTGTTATGTTTCAAGTTGTGGTGGACTGTTGGCAAAAGGAATATCAAGATCATTTTCCTGTTTTATTCAAAGTGGTACAAATCAATCGACTCGTTCATTGAGATATTTTTCAATAAAATTCATTTATGAATGCAACCAAAATGAAATAGAATTTTTTTAAACTTTGCGGATTTCTTGTATTTGTTTTATCTATTCTAATAACTTATAAATATATTAAAAATAATGAATTTAATTAAATATTTATTTTATTTAAATTCCAAACAACATTCCTTTTTTTAATTTCTGAAATGTTTTCTTTTAGTGATTAGAATTTCTATTCTAGTTTAATGATATCAAAATACTGGACAGAAAAGAATTAAATATTATTAAGTTGTGTTATTTTTTTCTATAATATCTACTTATTTATCATGCTGAATATCTTAGATGTTACGTCGTTTACTAAAGACTTTGCTTAAAAATTAACTTTAAATTATTATACTTTGTGAGAAATAACATTTTTTCCATTAAATGTGGTTTGGGAATTTAAAAGCTTCGGCTTTCCCCACCTGAAAAGTTTTGGCATAAATAGGGAAATTATGAAGAAACAGGGAGAAATAGGGAAAAATTATGAAGAAACAGGGAAAAATAAAGAAAATATGAAAAAACAGGGAAGGAAGAAAAAGGAAATTTAAATTGTATAGTGCATTTTTTTTTGTCATGGATATGAAAATAACTATGCCCAACGTTTTTTTTTTTTTTTTTTTCCCTTCAAATTTGCACTTATGCCAATTTCAAACAAAACTCATATAAAGAATTTGAGTAATGTGGTGTTAAAGCAGTCTTCATTACCCTTTTTAATATTGTATATAATTAGTGGATTTTGCTCTACCATAACCATTTTTAGATAACATTGTATATGTTGTTTGAAAAATTATAGAATTTTTTAAAATATAATTAGCTTTAAATTGAAATGTTATTCTTGTGTTAGCTTTTCGAAATATTGCAATATGGAATATTTTTTAAAATTAATCATTTAAAAAAAACTTTCCTCGTGGCAAATTTCGCAATTTTTAAGTGGAAACTTAAAACTTGGTGGCTTTAAACTTTCAACATTTTTTTCTTTACAAATTTAAATTTTCAAAATTTGAAAATTTTTAAAAGGAAAATATTGAATTTAAACTCTTAAAAAGTTTAATTCATTGAAAATATTTAAAATTTTTGTAAATGTCACAAGATTAATTACCACGGAACTGCGCCATTTTTAATACGCTTTTATTAGCTTCACCTGTATGTTTGTTTGTATGTATGTAACTTGCTCTTTGGGCTCGATTTTGGGACTGATGGCGCCATCTTCTGGCGAATCAGTCAACTGATCAAAACCTACCTATTTTTGTATAATTATTTTGTTTAATCTTAATTCCTTTTTGTTTTATTTTACTTTTATCTTAAAATTCTCATTTTAACTTCAACCTTTTTTATTTTGGGCATCGTCAACGGACTCTTAATTGTACCGATAGCTTTAGCTTTTTCGATCTCCTGCTTTAATTGCTCTCAAGCAGATGTTTTCCTAAATTTTAAATTCATTTATTTATTTTTAATTATTTCTATTTATTAATTTAAGAAACTACAATTTATGCTAATGTTTTAATTAATTTAAGATGTGGAGGTTTTGTGATTCTTAAAACCACCAAGAACTTTGTAACCAGTACGCCCGTTGCCCAGCTGTCTTTTACCCCGGGTAGAAATTCAGTAATATCCGCGATCGAATTGCGCTCTTCCAATTGGCCGAAAATTTCGGTGGGTAAAAAGTATGTAAACTTAGCGGATAACCGGCCAAGTGGAAATGAAAAATAAATTATAGTTTAAAAAAACTAAAAAAAAAACACGTTTTAGAGTTAATCAGACTAAAAAGTAAAAAATAAATTAATAGTTTAAAAAACTAAAAAATACGCTTTTAGAGTTAATCAATCTAAAAGTAAAAAATAATTGTTAACATAAGAATAAAATGACTGACGAGAAAATGAATGTCACTGTTCTAAAAGCGTGGGGTGCTCGATATCAATCGCTATAATTTTTCACTAGTTTCATTCCGAAATGCAGAGTTAGTTTAAAAATGTCATACAAAGCACCCCACGCTTTTAGAATAGTGACATTCATTTTCAGTCATTTTATTCTTATGTTAACAATTATTTTTTTAGATTATTAACTCTAAAAAGCGTATTTTTTAGTTTTTTTAAACTATTAATTTATTAATTAATTTATTTTCATTGCTAGAAAAAAAGTGTTACATATGTAGTAATAACTCATTGAATATTAACTCAAAATGCAAAACAGAAGTTTTTAAAAATAACGTTTTGTCTAACATTTTTAATTTTAAAATAAAATAATATAACAAAGTTGCTGCTACAATTTTAGATAGTAAGAATAGAAATCTGGATAACAAAACAATGCAATATCACATGAAAATATCTTCTATAATAAATCCCCAGAACTTTAAAAAAATTTTTTTTTTTCCTAATTGAATTCGGCTATGTATGAATTTCTTAACTACTAACTAAAAAAAAACACTTTAACATAAATATTAATTTATTATGTTTCATTAACGTTTGAAACATAAATAAAAATAATGTGATGAGAAAAAAATAATTTTAAAGACTTAAATAATAACACGAAAAATAGAAAATATTACGAACAAGCTCATAATAATTTTTTCAAATATCACGCAAGAAATATTTTTTTCCTTAAAACAAAAGAAAATATATTGGAAGTTTCATTTCTTTTATAAAAAGGAAATGAAATTTTTCTTACTTTAAGAATAAAAAAAAAATGTGACAATGTCGTTCACTTCTGTTAGAAAAAATAAATGGTATAGCGAGATTTAGAAAGATTACATTTCTTTGTAACGGTTACAATAAAAATCAATAAGTGAAAAAAAAAATTACATTTTTTTTTCTGAAAGTGTCACAATAGCTATATGTTATCACATATTAAGATTGTTTAAATAATTTTTTTCATTTCTTGACACAAATTGCTCTTAGTTCCATTTTTAAAAATAGAAATATGACACATCTTATTCACATTAAACTGATTGTAGCAATTAAACACATTCGGTGAAAATACATTAAAAATCAACAGAGAATATAACATGTATGACATTTAATAGTTGGATCTAAAATTTATAATAAATTGTAGAATATTTTTTATGGATTAAACCATCAAGCCTTAATTAAAAGCTATTTCATTACACTTTAAAGAAATTTCTTTTCAATCATCCATATTATTGAAATAATTTCAAATCTAAATTACCCACTGATGAAATTCTTTTTCCAAATACGAAATTACCGGAAAACGCCAGTGTAATGACATCTTTGATCATCAAGAACTGATATCCACAGTTATATAGGGATATTCCTGAGACATATTTGTAGCTCAACTACTTTGTACATAAGTTTAGTATTATTTTCCTTTTATGCATTGTATATTTTCTTTTTACCTTTTTATTTGTACATTTTTTATAAAAAATTCTATTGGGCAGATCTTGATCACTTATTCTTTTTTTTCATGTATATAATATTTTATGTGTTTCTAACAATGAACTTTAAGTGTGCAACTCTGAAAGGCACTCCGTTTGAAAATGATGATGATTATTGAAATTTCATTTCATGAATTACACACTTGCATCTTTTAAATCAAAATGGTAAAAGTGTAATGACATCTGATCTCAAGAACACAAGTTATATAGGGATATCCTGAGATGTTAGTAGCTCATCATACTAGTTTAGTCAATTTTTACCTTGATTTAGGAGCCAGTTTAAAAATATGAACTTGTTTCTTGATGGATCAAATTTCCTTGCTAGTATAGTACAAAAATAACAAAAACTGTTGCAAATGCGTTTTGAACTCAATTCAGTCTCTTCTTCTTCATTAGCGTAGCCCCATGGTAAGCCAAGGCTGTCTGCCTTCTGGCAGATTTTAGACAGAAGATGTTTACTCTTTACAAGGTAGTGAAAACATTTGTAAAATCCTGATTTTTTTTATGATTCTATATTCCAATAGCGATCATTGGATATATCCATGGCGATCTTTGTGGATACATCAACTTCATTTGGGGCGATAAATTCCTTTTTTTTTTTTTTTTTTTTTTTTTTTATTTTTGTACTTTTCATTACTTTCACATACTTGAGACTGATTTTGTAAAACTTTTGATTTCTGTTGTCTGAAAATTATGCATAATTAAGCAAATAATTGTATACACAGAAAACAAATGGATATCAGCTCTTTACAGAGAAATGTAGCAGTTGGTCACGCTCTCTAGTTACGCCCACCTTTATATTTGCTAACTTTCTCGATTATGCCTCAACGATTCTTCCATCTGATCGCACTAGAGGTGTTAGGGCAAAAATTGTAGGGCACATCAATAAGAAAACTTTTCTAATCGAATGGGGTATTCACCCCGCAGTTAATCGGGCACGTTCTTCCACCGGGGACCCTATTCTTTGGAATCACCTTTTCCTGGATATTCCATGGAAAGATAGCGGATTAAGTGCCGGAAATAAAATAGTCCTTGCCATCGCATGCTGTTACACGTAACTTCCTTTGTAATTGCTCACTACAAGCTGTGCGACGAAGAAGGAATGTTTCGAAGGATGGTATTCTAAGGAAGGTCTTCTAAGATGTGGAGGGAATGGAATGCTGCAAAATTTTTAATTGCTTGCAAGAAGTTAGCATTGTAGAAAGAGTGTCTTCTTTTAGAATGTTTTAAGTACGTTAAACAAGTTGAAAAGGGATTAGTTGGGACTTTGAGAATAAATTTGAATTCCATATTGCATAGTGCAGTTGATTGTGTTGGATTCCGCTTTTGTTTTACGGATACATAAATAAATATTTTTCGTACTGAAATATATAGTAATATATTATTAATTGGTGAAATTATAATAAAACTTTTTGATGGAAAGAATAAAAAATGTGCTATCAATAATCAAAAACTGCTTTTTAACTATTATAATTACCGATAAACATTTTTTAACCATTATAATTATCAAAAAGTATTTTTAATTATTATAATGCGAACATTATTATCATTACAAATTTAAATATTTCACTTGCTTAATGTTTGCTGGTAAGTTCATTTAAATTGAGCTCAAAAATGCATTGTTGTTATTTTTTAAACTATTTTAAAAAATCAAAACTATATTTGATATATTAAACAAGCATAGAATGAGTTTTATGTGTTAATGGCATTTTTAAATGATGATACGACGGTGATAAAATGTGTAATTAATGTACTTTTACATTAAGAAGACAATTTAATTAATCTTGCAATAAATTCATTTAAAAAAAATAATTTATAAAAAAATCACAAAAAAATAACTGTAAAAGCTTTTTACTTTTTAATTGTAAATTTATATTTTTTTTTTCCTTAAATTAACTTTATGTATGATTCCAATTAAATATGATCACAGAAACGATTGGTGGAAACCAATTTTCAAAATAAATATCAAAAATTTTGAGCCACGTTAAATTAGAAAAACATTTTATTGAAATATGTATTACTTTTTTGTGTTGCGTTTTCCGTTAGTTCATATTACACATAATATACTTAGTTCATACTATACATAATATAGTATTAAAAATGCTGACACAAAACACGCGTCTTCCACGGGTGGCTACCAGCAATGAAGTACGGGTAAAAAGTACTTAGACGAAGTACGGTTACAGTTCAAGTGATAAGAGTTCAAAGAATAACAAAAATGCTAAAAGTTTCAAAAGAGTTCTAGATATGTAACATTTTCGATATCTGGCCTCGATAGCCTAAAATCGATATTATTTTTCCATATTATTTTTCATGCTCTCTACAAATGAGAACGTATTCCTGAAATTCACTCTAGAAAACATTAATTTTCCTATACTCTGCTCGTGATATCCTATGTATGATATGAGGATAAAAATTCTGCTAATTCGTTTTAAAGCTACATATTTTAATCATGGATGATTTTAAATTTTCCGATATCGCAATATCTATGATTGTCTTTATTTATCAATTAATTATTTAAATTTATAATAATATAAATTTCTTTTTTTTTTTTTTTAATGCTAGCGCACTTTGTTTTTGAGCATTTGTCCCATGAAAAGCCTCTATTTGCTGACATTTTCTTAAAATTCAGAAATAATATTAGTGTGTCCAAATAGAAAAAACAATTTTCAATTTAAAATTCCCAGGGATTATATAATTTCAATTTTTTTTTTTTTTTGGGTTGTTGGCACTGTCCGTGACATCTGTGCGAAATTTGACGTCAAAATATTCATTAGTGTTTGAGTTACGCTTGGCTTTGTGAGACGCTAAAACTGATTCCGACGATTTTTGAAATGCCTGAATTAATTGAGCAAAGAACTTGCCTTAAATTTTGTTTGCGGAAACGTATAGAAAGTTGCAGAAGGCATTCGGTAAGCATTCCTATATCGGACAGAAATGTTATAATGTCCCCCATATACCCTTTGACTCGTCGGATTTTCCACGGGTTTCTGGGCTTGGTCTATGTGTTGCTGTCAACCAACTGGGATAAGAAACAACACAGATATATAAAAACCATCATTTGACTGTAAGGAAGGAATAACATATACCAAAATAATTTAGTGTCATATAAGGAAGTCTAATACATTGGAGTTTATTTGTTCGCCAACTTTAAAAGTACAACTTCATTTACGTTAGCGACTAGAATTTGTTAAATTTAATTTCCAAATAGAAAATATATTTAGAAACTATATTTTTTTTTCATACGTGTAACGAAATTAACAAACTTTGAAAGGCTCACTTAATTACATTTTCCTCCCAAAAATCTAGTTTAAACTTTATCAACTAAATAAAAGAAGTATTTTTTTTTTTTTTTTTTTTTTTTTTTTCGTACTTTTTTTTTCATAACGAATTTTTAAAAGAGTACCACTGACATCTCTTTTAACTTTAACCAAATTTCTTGGTGCTCTTTATAGCTTTACCCTGCATTCAAATTCTAAACAAAATTCCTAAACTTCAGTTTTCCAAGAATAAGGAAGAAAAATAAGTTTAAAGAGGTCTCCGTTTTCAATAAACATATTAGGTTAAATAGATTATGCACTTTGCCTTTGGGCCTGTGACCTTAATCTAATAACAGAAGTTTAAAATTTGTTGGAAAATCGTGATATTCTCTTGGCCAGTGGTTGGATAACTGGAATTCATTCTACAAAATTTTAAACAATTTATAATCAAAAATGCACTGGAATATATTACTATGCCCAAAAAGTAAGACCAATTATTTATTTTTTCAAAAACTCTTTATTTATTCTTCCAAATGTATTTCATTGCCTTCAAAGTAATCATCTCATGGACACAATGCACTTATGTCAAATTTTTTTCAATCCTCAATGTATGTTAAAAAGTCATCGGCGGTGTTGGTCTTCAAAGCACGCGGCGATTCACGTTGACTCTCTTCAATTGACTCAAAGCTGTGTCCCCGGGTGGTCTTTTGAGTTTAGGGAATAGCCAGATGTCACACGGTGTGAATATGGTGGTTGTGGAAAGATATGGGTTTCATTTTTGGCGAGAACGTCACGAAGAATCAATGCAATGTGAGATTGCGCATTCAGTGTTTTAGGTACCTATCGAGATTTGACGCGTTTGAGACCCAAAATGGAATTGACTGATCCTTCTGAAATTCCAACATCATCAGCAAGGTGTCTCTAATTGTAAATCGACGGGTTGCAAGCACCAAATCTTTAATTTTTTGGACTTGAGCTTCGTCGGTTGAGGTTAATGGTCGACCAGAGGGCTCTTCGTCTTCAACGTGTTCTCTGCCTTCTTTGAACTGTTTATAGCGCTTCTAAACATTTCTTTCCGATGTAGGAATACTCGCCGAATGCCTTCTGCAACATTCTGTACATTTCCGCAAATAAAATTGAATGCAAGTTCTTCGCTCAATTAATTCAGACATTTCATAAATCGCCGGAATCAGTTTTAGCGTCTCACAAAGCCAAGCGTAACTCAAACACTAATGAATATTTTAACATCAAATTTCACACAGATGTCAAGGAACCAGCAACCTAAAAGGAAAAAAAAATTGAAATTCCATAAGCCCCGGGAATTTTAAATTGAAAATTTATCTTACTTTTAGACACAGTAGTATAGTGAATCATTGGAAGTTTTAAATGTGTTAATTTTTAAATAAATCCCAAGTTTTTAATGGTAAATCTAACTTTCAGAATAGAATATAATGTTGATTCTATTATAATCATAATTTCAATCTGACTTCTGGACCAGTGGTAGCCTGCGTAGCTAGTTAAAGGGGAGTTAAGGTTCGATTTCCTGGGTGGCGTTCGTAGTAATCACTGCTTTCAGAAACGAAGAGTCTTGATAGCGATTGTGATAGAATGTATTAAGTGCCTTACATCGATAATCATACTGTTGTTGTTGTTGTTGTTATCGTGTCCATGGATTTAAAATATAAATATTAAAGTCAGATCAAGTCAAAAGTCTTCACGATAGCGGCCGCTAGCAACGGCGCCGCTTCACTATACAGGACTTCTCTTAAGTTGGCCTCGATTGGCACCATACCCAATTGCAAAACATGGGGAGTGAGTGCTGGGCACTGTAGAATGTGCTTAGGTGTTAGGAAAGCGTTGGGGCAATTTCTGCAGGGGATGTATTCCCTGATCTTGTCTGGGAGAATTTTCATCCCTCTGTAATGATTAGTTCTGAGTCTGCTAATAACTGATTTCAACTTCCTAGGGCAGTTGAATTCCGTGATTAGTGGCTTCTTAAAGTTATGAGGAATTAGTCGGTTTTAGCAACTGCATTACCATCTGCAAGTGTGATAGTAGTTCTGGGTTGATCATTGGCTTCTTTGGCTAAAGAGTCACCGCATTCGTTGCCCTCGATGTTGACATTTGCAGGAATCCATTGAAGATGGCATGATTTGCCTTTACAGTGTAGAGTCTCGAGCAGAACATTTATCGCAGAAGTGATGTTATTATCTCCATTTTTAATTGCTTCTAGAGCCGACTTGCAGTAAAAAAAATCACTAACCGTCAGTGAGGCCTGAAATATTTTGAGTCATTTAGATATAAAACAACAGCCTCTTTAATTGCAATGAGTTCGCTGGTGAAGTTTGAAGCTATCAGGCCTGTGTTCATTTTATGATAGTATTTATCTATTTGGAAGTAGAAAGAAAATGCCTGCACCTCTCTTATTGAGGAATTTGTCAGAGGATCCATCGGTTTATGCTATTGCAAAATTACTTTGTGATAACTTATCTATGGTGATAATCATACTACCAAGTGGGAGTTTAACGAATTTTCTTCCATAAGACATGAAATTGTACGAAGGTCAGTTACAAATTAAAGTTCAATCTTCTCTCTTCTTCGCCTGTCGATGAACTGTTCATAAGATGAAATGAAACACAACATCCACCGATATGCATACACGAAAAAATAAGGAACCATTATATCTTTAAAGAATAAATGCAGTTTTGCATTTGGCGAATCTTACATAAAGAGAATTATCTGTGAATGTTTAGCTAACAATTCTGTTAATTACATAAAATAATGTATCCTCCAATTTTAATGATCACTTTAATTTAATACGCTACACTAAATATCAATTGATTACCATGATTCTTCTAGACACACTGTCATTTTCTCTAGGAAATAATGCATTTAAATTCTGAATTAAGTTTCAAAGGAGTTGATAATGTGTGTATCAATATTTTAGCTGTTTTGCTGCGTTGGAAACTCTCGGCTGAAACCCTACCCTTTAATCGTGGAGCACAGGTTATTTACGTAATTACAGAATGCCCGGACATTTTGCCAGAAGCTCCAAATTAGCGCGATTTCCCGGAATAATTATTGCATTACCACGCTAATTGCACGCCCAGTTTCTGAAGAATAGATAACTGTCGTCATATCTCTTCATCGTCATAACCATAAGCTCGTTTAAGCATGCATTTTCGAGATTGTTATGATCGGGGTGAATATATTTTGTAAAAGGTCATCGCATTGTTTGGAACTTTTCTTAACGACTATAGCATTTAACCGATACAACTGGACCACCTGCTCTTGTTTGAGCCATAGGAATTCGTGTGATGGTTCAGCTCGTTGTTTGGTGTAGTTTATGAAATGAAAAAGTATTAAAATTATTCAAATTTAAAAATTATTACTGAATTATTTGCGGAAAATCACATTCATTTCAAGTTGTTTGTGTGAGCAATTTCTTGTCTTGTAATAATAATACATGTCAATTTTTATACTACTGTTTCCAAAAAGTAAGACTAATTCATATATTGGATTATAACATCAGCATTATGTAGTGAGTGCATCAGAGATATTGTTCAAAGCATTTTTAAATCGGTTATATCTTAGTATCGTAATCATATACAATTATGTTAATTTTTATTTTATTATTGTAAAGAAGCAACAATAATTTATTTATTTATAAATATTAACAACTTAACAATTAATTTTATATTAGTTTCATCTTTATAAAATAAATAACCCTAAATAGAAATGAATTTTTTTTTTTAACTTAACTGTAGGTTAACTACGTAATCATTGAAAGTTTATAGTATGATGTAAAAGAAACAACAATAATTCATTTATTTATAAATATTAATAACTTTAGAGTAATTATTTTTATTAATTACATCTTTATAAAATAAACAACTCCGAATAACTCTTCAAATAATGCCACAGAGAAATTAATTTTTTTGAAACTTAACTGTTGGTTGACTTCATAAACACTCAAGAGCCAAAACATTATGACCACCCCTACATTTTGCAATGAACTCGCCTGGATGACGTGGAAGGCACGTGATCAGGTGGAAGTGGTATTTAACTGCTGCTGGAGAGTCTGAAAATCATTCTTTCACTTACTTCTGTGTGTGATGGGAAAGGCTGCGGATCTAAGCGACTTTGATAGAGGGCAGATTGTAATGGCTCGGAGGCTCGGAACAAGTATTTCCGAAACTGCACTACTCGTGGGTTGTTCGCGATGTACAGTTGTTAGTACTTATGCAAAGTGGATGAATGACGGTGAAACCAGCAGTAGACGACATGATGTTGGACATCCACACGCTATCAAAGAAAAAGGTCGTCGGAGACTGTCTCGCATGGTGAAGCAAAACCGGAGCTAGAAAGTGGCTCAGCTGACAGCCCAATACAATGCAGGGCCAAGTAAAATAGTATCGGAGCACACTGTTCAGCGGACACTCTTGGATATGGGGCTAAGCAGCAAACGTCCCACTCGTGTGCCTTTGCTGACCAAGCGTCATCGCCAACTGCGCCTGCGTTGGTCCCGGGAACATCGTGACTGGTCCATGGATCAGTGGGAGAGAGTTGGCTGGTCAGATGAATCCCGGTTTGACATTCATCACGCCGATGGCCGTGTCAGGATACGCCGTCTTCCAGGCGAACAGTTGCTCCCTCAATGTACAGTAGGTCATACACAGGCCGGTGGTGGCTGTATTATGCTTTGGGGGACGTTCTCTTGGGCGTCTCTGGGACACGTGTTTGTGGTAGAGAAGATTATTAATGCTACAGGGTATCTGAACAATATTGCGGACCAGTTGCACCCTTACATGGCCTCTGTTTTTTCAGCTGGAAATGGAATGTTCCAACAGGACAACGCCCCTTGTCACAAGCCTAAAATTGTGTTGGAGTGGTTCCAGGAACATGATGCTGAATTCCAGTTAAAGTCCTGGCCGCGTAACTCACCGGATCGCAATCCGATAGAACTAGGACGGCAGCTCAGAGTTCAAAGACCACCTATTCGCAATATCTCGGATTTGCGTGACCGTTGCTTAAACATCTGGTACAATCTGTCTCCGGCCATCTACCAAGAACTTGTGGCATCCATGCCAAAGGCGGGTTGAAGCTGTGTTGCGCGCCAAAGGTGGGCCACCTCGTTATTGACAGGTGGTCAGAATGTTTTGGCTCTTGAGTGTATATCGTTAATCACTGAAAGTTTATAATATATTGTAAAGAAACAACAATTATTTATTTATTTAAAATACATAAAGGGAATTATCTATGAATGTTTATCTAACAATTCTTTTAATTATATAAAATAATGCATCCTCCAATTTTAATGATCACTTTAATTTAATACGCTACACTAAATATCAATTGTTTATCATGATTCTTCTAGACACACTGTCATTTTCTCTTGGAAATAATGCATTTAAATTCTGAATTAAGTTTCAAAGGAGTTGATAATGTGTGTATCAATATTTTAGCTGTTTTGCTGCGTTGGAAACTCTCGGCTGAAACCCTACCCTTTAATCGTGGAGTACAGGTTATTTACGTAATTACAGCATGCCCAGACATTTTGCCAGAAGCTCCAAATTAGCGCGATTTCCCGGAATAATTATTGCATTACCAAGCTAATTGCACGCCCAGTTTCTGAAGAATAGATAACTGTCGTCATATCTCTTCATCGTCATAACCATAAGCTCGTTTTAAGCATGCATTTTCGAGATTATGATCGGGGTGGATATATTTTGTAAAAGGTCATCGCATTGTTTGGAACTTTTCTTAACGAATTTATTATTTAATCGATACAACTGGACCACCTGCTCTTGTTTGAACCGTAGGAATTAGTGTCATGGATCTGATCGTTGTTTGGTGTAATTTATGGCATGAAAAAGCATTAAAAATATTCAAATTAAAAAATTATTACTGAATTATTTGCGGAAAATCACATTAATTTTACATTGTTTGTTGCAATTCTTGTTTTGTTGCATTGAGCAATTTCTTGTCAAAATAATAATAATAATAATCAGAAAACTGAAATCTGCTCGACAAATTTTAGCTTATCATGTGTGAACAGGATAAGTTGTATATACGCAAAACGACCGTCGATTGGACATCTACTTTACTATGCCATACTGGATATCCATCATCATCACCTTCCCAGGCAATTTGTGCAGCAAAATTTCCTGGATCGGGACTACACTCCAGCCTTGGATCGTCATCTTCTGGTGGATTGGCCATACAAAGTCTTGTTTTTTCCCAGGGGACTTGAACTTGACTTGAAGACTTAAGGCAAGTGATGACTGAAAACACTAGGTAGAGGGAAAATGAGTTGTAGGAATTGTGTGTGCTCGTTGTATGGTGTTATTTGTGGGTGAAAAAGCATTAAAATGATAAATGATTTAGGTTTCAAGTATTAAAAAATTATTACAGTAATAATTGCTGAAAATCATAATAATTCCAAGTTATTTAAGTGAGAAATTTCTTAATAATAATAATACATGTCAATTTTTATGTTATTATTCAGAATTTTAACAAAATGTCAACGCATAGAAGCTTTCATGGGACAAAATGTTGAATGGAAATATGCACCACCATTATAAAAGAAATTAATATTATGATATATCAGAAGAATTAAAATCATCCATAATTAAAATAGCTTTTAAAACAAAGTATCAGAAATCTTATTCTTGTGTTCTACATACACCACGAACAGAGTATTGGTTTGGTTTGGTTTATCGCTCTACGGTCATCTTGTGCCCCCTTCAGGCTAAACAGACCGGGACCTACAGTTTAAAAGTGGATTCCGAACCACTACAAACATCCATGGCACTGCCGGGACTCGAACCCGAAACCTGTTGTATGGAGCGCCAGAGCTCTAGCCACTCAGTCAATCAGGCCTCAACAGTGTATTGGAGAATTAATGCTTTCCTGTGTTGTTTCATTTGTCGCTCTACGGTCATTTTGTGCACATTTTAGGCTAATTAGACCGGGATCTACAGTTTAACGGGGATTCCGAACCACTCACAAACATCCAGGCCACCGCCAAAATTCGAATCTAAAAGCACCAAAGATTAGAGAGCTAGCCAATTGGCCATCAGGCCGCCCATTGCAGAGTGAGTTTCAGGAATATGTTCTCATTTGCATGAGGCATGCAAAAAAATGGAAAATTCTACTTTAGGCTATCTATGCCAGACGTTTACACTGTCTGTCACATTCAAAATGCAATCTGTAGATTTTTTAGAGGAAGATGTGTTTTGCATATTAGAAGTAATTTAAATATAAAAAAATATAATAAGATTAAAATTGCTACTTGCTCACTTTATTTAAACTTAATGTACCTTGCTTTTACTTTTAAAAATTTTGAAGGTAATGAAAAAGGAAGGGAAAAAGTAAAGGAAATAATCAATAAGAAGGGAAAATAAAAAAATCATAAAAATAAAATAAATAAATAAAATAAAATAAATATAAAGGGAAATAATCAATACATATTGTATCATTATCAATTACATTAAAAAAACTATTATCAAATATATAAAATTGATCGCATAAAATTTGTTGTTGCTGATTGTCATATAAATATATTTTCCACGACTTTTTAAAATCTTCAAACATAAATTAAAAGAAATCTGATCCAAAAGAAAACCGAAATTGATTCATTTTATTGGCAGTGATTTCATTAAATTCGATTTGTTATCAGGTTATGATAATTAAGTGAACCTTATAATAAAGCTTTCTAATTTCAATAAAGTTTTTCGCTTATTTATCTATCAAAATTCTACTACGATCGCAATATAGTCTGTAATCATCGATTAGTTATCAGAATTGAAAAACTTTATTGCCGATTAGTTATCAAAATTAGAATTTTATAGAAATTAGTTTCGATTAGTTATCAAAATAGCTAATCGAAGAACTTTATGCAAACAAATAATGGAGTGGCATGCGTTTTCTGAGGAAGGTTCCCAAACGTCAATTCTAGGCAGGGCCGGATTTTCCTATAGGCTAACTAGGCTTCAGCCTAGTTCCTCAAGATCAAGAGGGGCCTACATTCAAATTGTTAGCAAAATTAGAATTACACTAAAAAAACACTAAAACCCTGCATCAAAAATAAGGAGAAATTCTACACATATGAATAATAAACAAACATAATAAGTAATTTACAAACTTAAAAATGGGAGGTGAAAGGGCCTCATAAGTGGAATAGCCTAGATCCTCTTTTCCTCTAAATCCGGCCCCGATTCTAGGCTATTCTATATACTGTTACAATCGCTATCGAGTTCCTTCGATTCTGAAATCAGTGTATGAGGTACGATAAAACCAACTTAAATAGCTTTTGTATGATAGTAAATAACAGGTAGTTTTAAAATTGAAATCTAAAATTCAATGCTAAGTGTTTGAACTAACATGCATAACAATTCCTTATTTGAATATATTAGTGTAATTATTTTTCGATGAAAATGCGAAATAAAATAAATAATTAAGAAGTTGATAAATAATTTTGGTAATGATGGCCGTATGACTGGCGCTCGGTGTCCCAGGATTCGGGTTCGAGTCTCGGCTGTGCCATGGATGTTTGTAATGGTTCGGAATCCACTTTAAGCCATAAATCCCAGTCTAATATGACTGTAGAGCATTGGGCGTTTGACTGACAACTCTATCCCGTAAAAAGATAACATCTCCCGTCTCGAAATCTGCCAGTATGCGGACGGCCTTGGCCCACCATGGTGCTGTTGCGCCAATGATGATGATGGATATATTTGGATGCTGAGTTTTTAATGAAAATTCTAAATGCTTCTATTGATCAAAGAAAAATAAGATTTTTTTTATTCTAACGATGAAAGGAATTAGAATCGCTCCACACGAGATGTTTTAATAAATTAAAATATAATAAACTAAAAAGTAATAAGTGTTTAAAATGTAAATTATTAAAAATAGCATGATAGATATTTGGAAGAGTTATATGTAATTATAAGATAACCCCTCATTTTTGACATCATTACAAACTAAGAATAAAATTTATTTTAGCATAACCATCAATTAAACAATTCTTGAAAGTAATTTCATAAATTTAGCAAAAACATTCAGCTAAAGATATAAAGGATAATTTTTCTCCTATTTGATTCTGAAGCGAAAAACAGTTTCTTTTCTTAATTTTCATTTTATGGATTTGGAGGAGAGTAATAAAATAAGAATTAAATATTTCAAGTTATTATTATTTTTAATCTCCATACAAAAATAACTAGTGCTCTTTTTTTTTAATTCAGAAAATTGTTGAACATCAATTGTTGGAACGAGGTATTTGGAAAATGATTTATTCATGCTTTGATATCCTTGGCAGGTTTTTTATTTTGCTATCTCATAAAATTTCTAACTGCAGTTTTGCAGGCTTGATTTTTTTTTTTACCAAGAATTCTGCACGAAATGAGGAGACTTTGTGGCTTTTGAAGATAGCAGAGAAGATAAATGCACTCCATATATCATGCAAATACATTTTGGATACCTATTATTTGGGAGTGTATTTTTTTTTTTGAAAAATCTGAAATTCAGCTTTCTCAAAGTCTTAGAAATATACGAAAAATAAACTCCAAAAACCGCGTAAAAAAGTGAGAAGCAAAAGATTTATGTCACAGATGTCAAAATTATCAAACAAATCAAAATTGCATTTTCTAAAAAAAGAAAAGAGTAAAGAATTTTCCAAGAAAAAAATCATGCCGTTTCCTCAAAATGAAATCTCACGTCACAGATATAATTCAAAAACTTCTTTCTTAAAAATGGAAGACACGATAAAAAAGAAGAAGAAATTGATCATTTTGTTCCTTTTTATCAAATTCATTCGTATGTGTTACAATAAATGTTTATTTTTTTTTAGTAAACGTGACTGGAATTCACATATATCTTCTAACTAACTCTTCTATTCAAAATATCTGTCAACAAGATGATAGGACGGAATTGATATAAATGGGATTGTCAATTCCAAGTTGATAATCAATGGAAAGGGTTTATTTGAAAATTTGTTTACAAAATATTATTCACAAAAATAGCTTTTTCTTTTCTCGATACATTTAAAATCACATTGCAAAGCTTGGCTAGTTATTATTAATAAAAAGTTTTGTTTAAATAAAAAATTTGCTGTACAAATTTTTAATCTATTATTCGTAATTCACAAAATTTAGGGCATATTGTTTTTCTTATACATCTGAGTAACATAGTTCATTTTTAAAAGCATTAGGTCCTAACTTATCATATGCCCCAAACAAGTCCGAGGGGAGGCATGAGGGCCAATTGGGTAGTGCTCAGGCCTTTGGTAAAACAGGCTTCAGGTTGGAATCCTGGCTGTGGCATGGATGTTTGTTAGTGGTTCAGAATCCGCGTTGAACTGTAAATCCCGTTCTAATTAGCCTAAAGTGTGTATAAGAGTAATGCCTTCGAGACGACTATTAGAAATAACTTTTCCACATTTGCGTGTCATATGGCAGAAATAACACTGAAGCTTCGAGAATAGAAATTGAATAGAATCTTTCACATTTTGCAATAGACACTTCACATACTGTCACAATCTTCTTCAAGTTTCGTCATTTGTAAAAACAGTGATTGCAACACACTTTAGTGGCCTGATGGCCAATTGGATAACGCTCTGCCCGTTGGTACCACAAGCTTCAGGTTCGAATCCTGATTGTGGTATGGATGTTTGTCAGTGGTTCGGAATCTACATTAAACGGCAGCTCCCGATCTAATTAGCCCAAAGTGTGCACAAAATGGCTGTAGAGCGACAAACCAAGCAACACACTTCGTAAATGGTTTCAAACCTGTGGCTTTCTGTATTTGTATGCGTTTTCGGTCGATGAATAGGTCTCTTACTCTATTGCCAATAACAAGCGAGTTCAACATGAAAAATTAGTGTCCATGCCACTTGGTAAATAATCGAATTCTTCTCGCATGTATAATGCACAAATACATGCATGAACGGGAAATATACATACATGATTGAGTGCATGCATATACATGAATATGGACATATATCGATTCGGACACATATACGGAACTGAAAAATGAAATCTCGGATGAACGGGTTTGTACTTTGAGATATTATATATTACTCACAGAGTGAGTATAGCCTGGAATTTTTCAAGTTGAGTTCATTCATGATGGGCAATGACTCCCACATCGGACTCTTGCTGTTGAGGAGCTACTGGAAAGGAAGATATCCCTCAAATGGATTCGCCAGCGTACTCCCCAGATTTAAATCCCATCGAACATGTGTGGGATGCTTTGTTGAGACGCATTGCAGCAAGCTTACATCCTCCGGAGAACACCCAACAACTCAAACAGATGCTGATTGAGGAATGGGCACTCCTACCGCAAGAAATGTTGCACCAGCTGGTTCTGAGTATGCGGAAACGGTGCAAAGCAATCATTGCAGTGAGGGAGGGCATATCCCACATTAAAGAACATCTGCTTGTTGTTCTTCCTCTTGCATAGATAATCATAAATCACGATACTATGCGTTCAATAAAGCTTGCTTTTGTTTGATTCCATACCATATACATTGTATTCCTTTTTCAGCGTCGATGCTTTCGTCATCCTTTACGTACATAATACTCTCCCTCATTTCTGAATGTCTGTCTATCAGATGATTTCTCGTGGAGTTATGGCAAAAATCCACCTGTTGCTTAAGTTTTGCCCACCAGTGTATTAAATTTTCAACTTTCTATTCACGGCCGAATCAAAGGCTCCTTCAGAGAAAGTCGAATTGCATTCGATTTAAAGAAACACATTTGACTGATTGCTGAAGAAATTTGGCAACATGTTTTCAACTTACTTAAGAAAAGTATAGAGTAAACAATGAATTACTCAATACTGCAAAAATAAACTGTATCCTTAATGATTGTTTAATATTGGAGAGACATTTTTTCCAATTTTGAGAATTATTCATAATTTCCAGGTAGAATGACTTTAATAGAATAACTACTCCAATTCAAAGTATATTCTTACCCATTTTGTAATTTTTCTACATTATTTAAAATATTTAAAAATAAAAAGATTTTTTAAAAAATAAAAAAATTTCTGATTGTCATTTTTTATATTATGTCTTGGATAAATAACCTCTCTGGCCTTTAGTACCACAGGCTCCAGGTTTGAATCCTAGCAATGGTATGGATGTTTGTTAGTGGTTCGGAATCCACTTTAAACTGTAGGTCCAGGTCTGTTTAACCCTCTTGTGCACAAGATGACCGTAGAGCGATAAACAAAATAAACTAATTGGATAAATAGCATACAGAATTGTATACCCATTTAATAAATTTTATTGAAACAGTTTATGCAAATCTGATATATTAAGCTAATGTTTATCTGTAAGGATGGAGCGTTTATATGTATTAATATATCTTGTAACATAAGCACTATAACACAGAGAATTCAATTTCATAATCATTGTATTTTCAATTGGTATTTAATTAAAATTCACGCAACAATATAATTAGTCCCTTTTTTAATTTAACGGTAACTGCAAATTTTATTAAAAAATAAATAATATAAATGTTTCATTACAATGACAATGTTTAAATATTTACTATACAAAATTCGATACTGTATAACAAATTGAACGATATGCTTCTGGGATTTTTCTAAGTTCCTATTTTAATCTTAATTTAAACTTTTTTTAAAAAAACACCCGTTCAAAACAAAACATATTGTTATAAATACTGAAAATAACAACGGTGTATCATACAAGTTTGACAGTCCAAATTCTTTTGCAAATCCAGTTAAACTTTTTTCATATAAATTATGATTTTGCTCTTTAAGTTTGCTTGTTTGCATTGCAAATTCACTTTTTGGAACTGAAATTAAACGTTCTTTCTTTAAATTCTCCTCTCTGAAAATTAGGGTTGTATGAAGCAGCTTCATGCTTCTCTGACACTTTTTTTTTTTTTTTTTTAGGGAAACTGAAACATTTATAATAAAATGACTATTTTCAATAGTAACAGTTCATTAATAATCACAATAAAAAAATCTCCAAGACAAATATGTCATACTTATTAGAAAAGCCTCCAATAACAATATACCTGTCAATTAAAGACAATTTCAATAAAAACTAATAATGTAGCAATGTTTTTAGTGAGTTATTTTAACCATAATTTAGCTAATTATTACTGCAAAGACAGACACTTGAAATGTGGGAATTATCATTTTACAAGCAATATTCCATAACCACATCTGCATTAATTGCGGCTATATGGGCCGTTTAGCAGCCTAGAGAGGATGCCTAAAAGTCCTTAAGATCAATGTAAATGCTAAGAGTTAGACTGATATACCTAAATGTATTTCTTAATTACAAGTGAGTTTCGAATTCAGCCCAAAATTTCTTCGTAACCAGTATCAAATATACTGAACGTAATACGCCCAACATCCAATAAGGACGATTGTATTCTTTTGAAAAACTCATTGTTCATAATAAGGGAATTTATTTTCCTTTTTACTTGTGAAAAAGGCCTAAATTGTCTTATTATCAAAGTGAATTATGTTCAAAACAAAACTGCAATCTTTCGTAAATCGCTTAACAAATGTCAATAATATTCCATCGGTTGCATTCTCCACTTTATATAAGTACCACTTTATTATCATTTTGTAATTTTATGAAGGTTTTTTTTCAGGCTACAATTTTATTGACCTAATCATAGCCAGTAAAGTTCTACCAATGCTTGTCTATCTCCCATTTCAGTCTCGCTTTTGAATTACCTTCATAGATATTTTGTTAATTTCTTAATCTTTTCCTTATTTTTTTAAATTTGAATTTTAAAATTAAATTTATTTAAGAGTTTTAAATTCTATTAATTCTCTTTCAATACATCTCAGCTCACTGGATAGTTCTTGGAAGCTGATCGTAACCTGTTACGCAATACTGCGCAGTCAAGCTCCGGATGAATGCAGTACTTTGATTGGAGGGTTCCATGTATGCATTTGGCGTGAGTTTTTACTGCAATTCCAAATTTTTTTTAACCTCAGCGCAGCTGACCAATATTGAACAAAAGTAAATAACATCTGCGTTTGAAGCTGCGATTATCTATGCCCTTTCAAAATGAAAAAAAATCTTTTTAGGTATGTAATCAGTTGTATGTATTACATAATATTTCTACTGATTTTTTTTTTTTTTTAATTCTGCACAATTTATGTAGAGTAGATGTAGCACTTTTAGACATACCAGATAAATTCGTCTAGTATTTAACCTGTAATTTAATATTAATCAATAATATTCTCTTTTACATCATAAACAAACAGCTTTTTTAATTTTTCATAACATGGGACTTGTAAGAAATTTAAATGAAAGTGAATTAGTACTATAACCATAACTAAGATTTTTATTTAAGTACAGGCAGGGTTCTACAATATTTCATCAACAAATTTCCACTATTAATGATTTGCTCTAAAACTATTTACCACTAGGTTTTGTGATATAAGCTTTCTTTCTATTATAATTTCATATCTAAATTAATTACTTTTAACATTTAATGAAAAAAATTTTGATGTCTTAGCAATAGGACTACATAAACGTTCAGATTGTCATAAAATTAAATTTAGTGCATTACCAAAGAGAACTTTAATTGACAATATCGTAAAGGCAAATACTAAAGAAAATCTAAAAGTTGCATCAGTATTATCTCTACTATACCAAGGAGTTAAACACTATCATTCATATAACTCGATTCTAGTTGGAACTCTATATTTTTGTCTTCAAAATAAAATAATATGAAAATATTTCCAGAGTGTGCTTAATAATGTAATATGGAATGTGACATAGTGAATTATATAATTTAACTTCTTGATAATCCACATGAGAGTTCAGATAGAATGTTTCAATGTTTGAAAAATTCATGAACAGTTTACAATTAGACTGGAAAAGAATGACTTGCTGTGGTTTAGGTATTGGAGTTAAGGAATTTGGAATTGGAATAGGGCACTCTTATTTGGAACTAGACATAAGGCAGTCCATTTGTTTTCGAATAACGCACTCTTTGTGTATTAAACAAGTAATTCTTCTAATTGAACATAGAAAATATTGTCACAAAAATATATGGCCATTTTGAAATATCAGCAAAGAGACAAGAAATATTCATTTGTTTGTAGAAACAGAATTTTGTGAAATCCTACATGGGCCTACTTAGTAGCCCAGAAACTGTACATTGAAAGAATTTAAATTTCATGGAAAGAGTGAAGCAAATCAACTGATTGTTCTAAGCAATTATTCAGATAACTGATGATTTTTCTTTAAAAAATATGCTGATTATTGAAGTATATTTATTGTTCTTAAAATAATTAATATATATATTCAGTTGAACTAAAAAGAGGAATTTCTGGTGTAGATTTTTCCGATATTTTGGCCAATTTAAAAAAAAATAAGCTTAATTTTGATATGATAAAGAATTTTTTTTTTGACATATGAATTTTTAGTATTGTAACAACTAGATGGAGAAATGAATGTAATAAGCATTCAGTTGACGGGGCAATGCTTTAGTTTCACTTTACAAATAAAATGGATCTGTTATTTTGTTTATGCATTGCATGTTTAGAAGAAATAGATTAATGTTTCTTGCTAATCATCACCCAATTCAAAGACATTTTCACAACAGTGAGCATCATTTCACATATGGAAGCTACTTAGTAATCAATGAACAAAATTTTTATTAATTTTTAATTTAAGATATATACTATCTATATTATGATTCCTTACAGAAAGCAATTTAAATTTCATTTAATTGCCTATGATTCCTTTATATTTATTACCATTCAGTACATTATTTATGTGAATTAGGGAGGTACGATATAAATGTAAAGAAATCTAGCGAAACTCTCAATCGATAGTGGAAACATCTGATATCAAACAAAAGTTTCTCAAATTGTATAAAAGAAAAGTCAAAATTTAAATAGGAACATTAGGCCATATTAAAAATAAGTGTTTCATTTAATTAAAAAATTAACTAAGAAGAAATTTTCTTGCTTTTTAGTTACACATGAAATAAAAAAAAAATGAACTTCAAAATACAGATGCAGAGATGTCAACTATTATAGATTCTCTGAAGTCTCTATGGGAAAATTTAAAAATTTTAGATTATCTATTAAAAATATTAATACATCTATAGAAATTTAGAAAAGGGCTTTCACCCTCCCCCCCCTTTATTTTTCTAATTTTACACAATTAAAATTCCTACATGAATTTTGTGAAAATTAAAATAATGAGCAGTATTTTTTAAAATCAAGCAAGTTATGTTTAGACTTAGCTAATTGTGTGCACAACTGAAAATATTGGGCCTGAATGGCAGTGGCTAGCGCTCTGGCGCTCAGTACCACAGGTTTCGGGTTCGAGTCCCGGCGGTGCCATGGATATTTGTAGTGGTTCGGAATCCACTTTAAACCGTAGGTCCCGGTCTAACACGATCGTAGAGCGTTGTGGAGTGTGACATATTAAAAATAAGCAAAAACCAACGGTTCATATATATATATATAGTGATTAGGGGATTATAGTCCTTGTTGCTTCACATCCCCATATACCACTTCATTCATCAACTGAAAATATTATTTTGTTTTTCTTTTGTTACCAAAAAGAATTTTTAATCCATGAGGTCTGAACTTTAAGGAGAATAGAGTTTAATAGAAAAGTTTACTATTGTATATATAAGCCTTTCGTAATGTGTTTTCGTGAAGCTTTTTGCACTTATAATGCTTATATATTCATTTCAAAACATTATGCATCTTTAAAAATTATGTTTTTTTATATTAAATCAAATTTGTAATAAATAACATTAGCCCAAAAATTGGTATCTTATCGCTTATTTTAGCGAAAACTTCCTGAAACTATACTTTTAAAAATTCCTCCGTTACTTGACAATATTATAAATTGCTGCTACTGTTACAAATGTAAATCTCTGTTGTTGGAAATCTTGGGTTTATTTTAATTCGAAATTGGTTGGTGGTTGTTTAAGTTGGAAGATAGTGATGTTTGCCACTTGCAGTCCCCACCACCAACTACTACTGAAAATTACCCAAGATATTATTAAAAAGACTCACTTGAAGTTGACATCTCTGCATCAACATAAATTCCATTTGCATGTTCTTTGTCAACTGATTTTTAATAAAAGTATCTTTTTATCACCTGACCAAATAATTTGCTCTTATTGGTAATGTGAGTAATTTCTGTAATTGTTTAACAATTAGTGTCTTGATGTTTAAAATTATATTTTAAATACAACTTTTTCATAATAAACATTTTTTTTTGTTGTATTAATTGAGCATTGCATTTTCTTTTAAGTAATCTACTTTAAATGAAGTATTTAATTTTTTATTAATATATAAAATTGAAAAGCACAAAAATTTTTAAACATTTTTAAATCAGCCCATTCTTTATCATATGTTGCTATAGCTTGTAAAGTATCATTAACAAAATTTAGTAAATACTAAACAATTTAAAAGCTCAATTTGCCTTGGTGTGATGATGAAAGTTAAATTTGCTTACTTTTAAAAAATTTAGAATGAAAATTATCATTTTAATCTAAAAGTTTTTGCAATGTAATCCAATAATTATTCTATTGATAATAATTCACAGAATAATACAAACTACATGATGTACAGTTATTTGTTGTCTGTATTATTCTGTGAATTATTATGAATAGAATGATTATTGAATTATTTTATTATAAAAGAATAAAAATTTGGTCTATATATAATATTTGAGGAAAAGGTAAATTTTTTTCAGGAATAATTAATAGTAACTGAACTTTAAGTGCAAATCTCTTATGCAAAATGTTTCAAATGCACAAACATGAGTTATGAATCCTCAACAGATCTTAAATTCTATAACATCAAGTGATAATTAAATTAGCTTTCATAAACCCTACAGGTTCTTATATGAAGTTTGTAAAATTGAAGAATTGCATTATCAAGTCAATAACAATAAGATAAGCAATGAATGGTCATTTATATTTCTTGCCAGTTTAGTTATCCCATTAATATTGAAATCACCCTGTAAAATTTACCTTAAAACCAAATTTTCTACCTAAATGCAAAAGCACCCAAAAGATTATTAATTTTATTAAGTTTGGTTTAAGCAACATATATTACTTAATTTATAAATATGTAACACCTGAAAATTGTTATATCTGAAACATAGATATTCATTCTCTTTATTGGAATTCAATCAATTTAAAATGTAATTATCTCAATCAATTATATATTATAAACTGAGTAAAGTTAAAGCTGGATTTTCATATAATACAATAAAGTCTATATTCTTCTCTTAATTAAAGGTTATAACACTGTGTTTAAATCTTTTACTAAAATATATAAATCACTATTGTTTCAGAGCATACTAAATATATGTTGGGGTACACAAGGAGACGTTGTGAAGATTCATCAGTGTCATTGTATGAAAACAATTAATTAATGATGATTAGATGATGAATATTAAAAGGCACTAATTTTCCTTAACATACAAATTACTGAAAAAAAAAAGAAGGCATACATTGTTAAAAAAAAAATCACTAATAGTAAATTGAAAAAAAAAAAATAATAATCAGTCTTAATTTTTAATCCTTTGGATAGTATAAATCTGAACTTTAGTATTATTCCAATAATTAGATCAGTTATAAAAATGAGGATTTAAATTATAATCACTGTTATATGTGTGCATATTAGTATCTGGTAATATAAATCCTGAATTTTAAATTATATTTTTCCAAAAAAAAAATTATTTGTATATTTTACAGTAAAAAACTTTTTTCCAGATAGATCAAAACTGGCTGATTTTATTTATTTGGTCTGGACTGGATAATCACTTCAGAGAAAATAGATTAATAAATTAGCATATCATGAAAATTTTATACTGAAAAAATGTCTTTTTTTTTTTTTTTTTTTTTGACATATTTGTTCTCTTCTTCAACAGCTGATTGAGCATCATTTAAAGAATATCAGAAATCTCGAGGGGGGGGGCAGTATCATGAATATTTTCACATAAATATATCTCTTTCACAACAATTGATATTGCTATATGCAATAACCACACGAGAAACATGGATTTTGAGGAATTGAGCATTTTCCATTGGAGATTGGATGGCACCATTGAACAGATTAAACACTGCATATCTTTCCTTTAAAGATATAGGTCTGAACACACATCTCATCATGGCATGCCAATTTTTTTGGAGGCTGATATTCGTAGATTATGGGAAACCAATAATTTACTCCTAGCAGTAAACATCCAGATGAATTGAGGAGATTTCTCGTGTCAGCAAAACAAATATTATGGGAAATATATTAGCTAAAAAGCTGTATGGATCACTCGTAATTGATTTTCCCTATGCCAGAATCTGTGACTTCGTTGTTGGAATGTAAAGATTGGCAGAATCTATAAGATTGCATCTAATGTGATTTGCTTTTGGCCAGATGTTGAAAGTTAAGGGCAATTGATTTATACCTTGCAAATAATTCATTTAGAAAAGGAACAAAAATAGTCTCCTATACTCCACTGAGAAAATTTTAATAATGTTGATATCGCTGTTTTGCTTGTCCCAAATGGACAAGCGTGACTCAGGCAGGGGTGTTTGGGAAGAAAGGAAATGTTTTTGCCTTTTTGTTGAACTTTTACAGTGGCCATTCCAAAATCTATTTATCCATATGACAAGCCAACTGTGGGCTTCTTTTTAAGAGAATATCAAGTTGCTGCTTTTTCCATTAAATTAAGTAATAAAAATGAATATACTGATTTCGATTATATGGAATTTTGTACATAATGAGATGAATGTCCTGTATGTTTAAAGATGGCCTTGCAGAAACCTCTATAATTATCTTGTTTTTAAACCTAATGTTACTGTTATTTTTTAGGAAAAAATAAAATTGTTTATTTGAAAATTAATTTGTTTTTATGTACATTGATAAATTTATGTTTAAAGCTATAATGAATGAAGGAATTTATAATTTATTCCAATCTTTGTAAAAAGTAAAATTAAATTTTTGAAGACAAATATGAAAGTCTAATACATAAGCAATTTTTTTTTTTAATTTTGTTTTTGTGACAACCAAGTGTGATGTTATCCAAAATTAAAATACATTCAAATTTTTGACTGTTTCAAAAATGTGTTGCTCATTCTGCAAATCTATCTTTTAAAATGTTTAGAGACTATTCAAAATGTTTTATCTCAGAAATAAGCATATTTAAATATATATATTAAGGTTAAGTGAGATTTTATATTAAATGCTAGATGAGCTTCTACATAATTGCAAATTAAAGAGAAGAAACAAAAGGGGCTTTTCAATTATCTATTTTAACATAAAACTTCAATGCAAGATTCAATATATATCCAAGAAGGACTCCTCTCTAGTACTTGCTATGAAGTAAAAAAAAAAAAAAACACTGTTATTAAATTCCTTCTATTAGCTCAGACTCTCCATATCTTGTTCAAATTTTCAATCGTTCATAAAAGTCTTTTATTCAGCCACTCAAGTTCAAATACAATTTTTTAACTTCTAGTGGATGACACTGGAGGTTAATACAGTTTTTTCAAATATTAATTCATTAATTAAATTTAATTAATTAATTTTAGTTTTTTTAGATTTAAGTTGCATGTATCTACCAGTAGAGAGTGCCAGATAAACTTAAAAAAAATGAATGAAAATTATTTATAAAGGACTTCCTGCAATAAAGTGAGAAAAAAAAAAAAGAAGGAATTGACTTTAAAAAAAAATTTTATATTACTTGTTTTATTGCAATGTTTATTTCAGATCATTCTTCAATATGTTAAAAACATGTTTTGTAAAAATTCTGTCCTACTTTGATCCTTTTATAATTACAGGAAAAAAATTTCTCAATCAAGATTTATATTAAAGAAAAAAGCATTCAAAATCAACTTCTGTAATTAAATTGTGTTCACCTTCAATCTTCTGTTTTTCGTTGTAAGAAAAATAGATGCATGATTATGTAAGATATACATTAATATCTCAGATAATGCATTATTGAAAAGATTTTAGGACATTTATCTAAACTTAAAAAAATATGATTGGAGAGGCTCAAATGATTGTAGAACATGCTTATAACAGATGTTAGAGCAAGTCTTCTAACTTTTTAATGATTTTTTATTCAATATTTGCTTCTTCAAAAAATTGTTTTCAAATATTTAACGAATATTAAAACAACTAAAATACAAATAAATGGCAATTATTACTTATGCATCAATTGGCATGGCTGTGTGTGTGTTGCAGTTGGCAAAATATATGCATTACAACTCATACCTATTATTTCTTTTGGAATTAGTCTTGTAATTTACATACCCATTACATTACTTACCCCTTTACTTCTCCACCCACCAAAATTTGTGTTTGAATTATCATCTGTTAGTGCATTAACTTGTTCTCATTTGTATAGATTATTTGATAAAATTTTTGTCAGTTTTGCCCTCAATGGTTTCTAAATTTAAAATTTTTACTTGAAATTTAAAATGTGTTTTGTAACATTAAAATAAATTACTAGTATTGAATGCAATTTGTATTCATTATGATTTGATGCATCAGATAAAAGCATTACAAATGGTGCAATTTCAAGTGTCTAAGTATTTTATCACAATTATTTTCAAATACTTATTTAATAGCCTTGCATTTTGTCCGGGGGCATGAACATTTAGTATTGTAAAGTTTTTTTCATTAATTTAGCTGTACAATCCTATGCAAATGTTCCCTTCATTGCAGTTTTGTTTTCCATCTTCAGATTAATTTTAAAAACTTATTTCTTTACAACTTGAAATAGATTATTTGAATAATGGCGTATATTGGTAGTTAAGTGATTCTTAATAGCTGCTGTGCCCTCAACTGCAATACAAAATTCTCTGCTGCACATATTGCACAAGTCATTGGTATCTTTCTTTAATATGATGATTTTTTTTTTTTTTGTTGTCATTTGATCATTGAAGTTACATTTCCTCTTCCCCCCCATTTAAAATAATATATGGAGCTGCTACTTATATAAGTACAATATGAATAAAAATTAATTATTATAACTAAATAGCATAGGCAAAACAAACTTATTAAATTTTTAATTGTATGTTTTTTCAATTTGTCTGTTGACTGCAAGGTTCTATACTTGTAAAAAAAAAATTACATATATTTGAAAATTATTAAATAAATGATGAATTAGTAAACTGAATTATGCTGGCCTATGTATGGTGGATTATTCACTGGGAAAGAAGTGAATCTACTCATGGCGAGATTCTTCGTTCATCATATGCTTCTGCACCGCAACGCTGATTTTATGACATCACTACTGGATCCCTACATCTTCCAGTGTAAAAACGAACGTTTATGCTTTTAGAAATGGCATGTAGCAGAAAAGATTTATTTGAACTATATTAAGAACCTGCCTTAAATTGTTTTATACAAAAACATTTTTTAATATGAATAATTTTTTTTTAATTGATAATATTCCCATCTTAAATATTTATCATCTTATTTTATTCATAAAGAACTCCCAAAAATTTTCTAGTTGCAGAAATTAATTATTTTAATAACATTGTTTATTATACATAAAAATGTAAGAAAAAAATCACCTTTATAGTTTGTATTTATTTTTCAAAACTTTTATTTGTATTTTTGTTTATTTATGCTATTATCTTTATCTAAACAAATTGTATAAAAATTGAAATAAATAAAGTTTAGTTTAAAGAAGGAAAAATTAATTTTAATCCTAAAGAATTTTTATTTGAATGTCAACAAATATATATTATTATTATTATGATACATCACTTCAACACAATTAGAAAACCATTCATATTATAAAAATACTTTTCTATGTTTACATTATAATACCATTCTATATTTACATTTTCTATATTTACTACATTGAAGGTTAGTTTCAGTGAAAAAGTTACAACTTACTGAATGCCAGAACATTTTTATTCAGACACTAAATTAAATCATTGGGATATTATCCCCTTTTTATTATCTTATCATAATGTATGAATAGATTAATATATAGTTAATGTTTTTAATTATGTACCTAATGAATCATGATTGCATATTAATAAAATTTCAGATTATGAAGTATTTTTATTCTAAATAAATATACAAAATGATAATACTATTATATACTAAATAAATAAATATACAAAATGAAATTATACTAACAACTTTTTAAACTGGCCAAAGAGCATTTTTCATTATATTATTAAGAGGCTAAAGTTAACAATTTTCTTTTTACTTTTGGAGATATTAATTTTATCATTTTTTACCTTAACACAGATATTAATAAAAATATCACATGAAACAGATAATGTTTAGTTAAAATTTCCTTATTAGTTTTACAGATATACTGAGTTTCTGGAGTAAAGGATATAAAATTCAGCTTTTCAGAAACTAATTGCTCTATTAAATATTATTGATTTATACACTCTAAAAATATGCTTTCATATTTATGACTAATAAATTTTTTAAATATTATGCAAGTTTGCACAATGATGTCAATAACAAATTTATATCATTTTAAATTACTTCTATTAATAATACTTAAATATTTTTTTAATTTTACAGTTATCTGTTTCATGTTCAAAATTTTATTTGAAACTAATTACTTGCAATATAGTTTGCAATTAATTTTCATACAAACCTGCCTTCCTATAAATCCTCCTGTGTAAATTAAAACTGTTCCTTATTTATATTTATTTCAACATCATGGTGAATGTTTCATATAAATACCTGGAATATTAGACTATCCAGAGAATTTATTTTAATTTTAATACATCTTTTCTTTCTGTATACTTTTTTTATTTGAAAACTTGCTGACGTGACATATTCCAATTAAAATTTCCTTCAAAAATATACTTTACGTTATATGTTTCAAAAATGTAATTTATTTTTCTATTAAAGATTCCATAGTAAAATGAAAAGCAAAATTTGTCTCTTTAGTAAGCTTACCATCTCAATCAGTGAATCTCGATTCCTTTCATTCTGACAGTTTTAAAGAACTTAAATTTTCTCATAAGCAAATCTTTCTAAAACAACAGATATTTATCACTAATAATTTCTATTGGTTTGCAGAAGTTGTCATTCAATTTCAAATCTTGAGGATATTTAACATTAATTACTTTCTATTAATTTAGCATAAAATCAATTAATACTGTTGTGTTATAATTTTTTTCATTTAGTTCACTCTTTTTAAAGCAGTTTTGTTTGTTTCATGAAATAAATTTAAAGCAAATAAAACATTTTATTTTTCAAATGAAAATAGATTTAAAAAAACCTTGTGATAATTTAAGTGCAATTTTTGCAACTGATATTTTGCAGATTCATAAATTGTTTTAAAGATTGAATACTGATTAAACAAACTTTTGGAAAATTATTTGGATTGGGGAAATAAAGAGTTTGTTTTAGCCAGTTATTTCTAGCAGATTTCATTAAGTGCACAGTGTACTGACAAAAAGAATATATTTTTTGCTGGTTGTACTGGATTTTGAATTTAGCATTTTAAGTTACCATTACATATTTTATCGATAGTAAACATATTTCTGTTTATTCTGTTGTTTTCCCATATTAAACACAAAACAGTATAGCTGAATTCTTCTAAAAGATTTATTTTTCTTATGAGTATTTGAATACAACCATAAACACTGCATAAGTATATTATGGGATTTTATAACCTAAAAATAGTATCCACAGATGGCAGCACATGACGATCTGCTTGATATAAAATTACATGATCCCTCTTCAAAACGATGGAACGGCACGAAATTGGCGACGGATAGTATGTAATAGAGTTCTTAATTTTCAAAAGTCACGATGAAAGACTCTTACTGACCGTTAAGAACGTGACCGTAATTGCTTATTACAAAGTCAAAGAAGAAATCGTCATGAAAAACAACTTTTTCCATCGACTTTTCAATTTTGATCTCGCTCCAGCTGATGCCGTTAACATACAAGAAAACGTTAAATAGTTTGAAGAATTTATATGTTTGGCATTTTAGATCTTAAATTAATGGTGAAAACCATTAAAAGTGCATTTTACTGATGTCGCCGATGAAGAAGCTGATTATATCATTTAATACGTGCGATACAAATACATAAAAGTTCTAAAGGTTATTGTCAAGGGAAGTAAAAAGTCTTCTGAAATAATTTGTAGTTTTAAATATCCAAAGAAATGTATTAATTAAAGTAAAATTTAATTTATAAAGGATGGATATGAAGCAGAATATATCTCTAAAAAAAATAATTGTTATATTAATAGTTATAGTCCACAATTTTTTTTTTTTTTTAAATTTGGGCAGTGAATATAGAATTCTCAAGCTATTGTTTCTAACCACGCTGTAAATTGTATATTGCCAGCAAAGGTGATCCAAGATCGGAAGAAATGAAAGATTTTATTAGAGATACAGTACAAGCATCACACTCTATAGTTAATGTTTACTAATTAATTAAAATGTGTACTCAACGTGATTATTTTGCTCAAGAAATTTTTTTGGATTTTAATAAGTCGGATAGTGTAAAGCCACAACTCAATATGTATAAAGAAGATGGAAGCATGACTATTTCAAGTCCTTCGGAAAACATTAACAATGATCAGCAGAATTGAAAATATGCGTTTAATTTTATATATATATATATGCAAATTTATAAAAGAGTTGAGTATGGGGATGTGAAAAATACCTTTCGTTCTTAGAGTTACACCAAAAATTCAGTAGGATCCGGATAGTAATAATAAGGATTATTATAGTGAACAACAAGTCCTATTGCATATTCATTGGACACACATTAAATGATCTAAATCAACCTAATAGTCCATGGGAAATCATATGAGTGGCGTTTTGGAAATGAAGATTTATTGAGATATGGAGTGGATTATTTTTATATAGAGAGAATTCTGTACGTGTGTCTGTCACTGAACTCCTCTTAAGCGACTCTCTGAAGTTTTATGTGTGTGTATTTTAGTGGATCCTTGGATGATTTAGATTCACAATTGGACCCGGTTGATGGCGCTGCAATCGAAATAATTCTGTACGTGTGTTTGTCACTGAACTCCTAAACGGCAGGGCCGATTTCGATGAAATTTTTGCGTGTGTTTCAGTGGGCGCCTGGATGGTTTAGATGCACAATTGGACTCGGTAGGTAGCGCTGCAATCGGATTCTTCTGTACGTGTGTTTTTCACTGAACTCCTAAACGGCTGGGTCAATTTTGTGTGTGGGTTTCTGGATAGTTTGGATTTACAACTGGTCCCGGTAGGTAGCGCTGCTATAAGATTCCAATTTTTTTTTTTTTTTTTTTTTTCCCCCGGGCAGGACAACGTCTGCTGGGCCGTTTAGTTCACTATAAAATTTAATGAGTGGCGTTTTGGAAATGATATCATATGATTGGCGAAGAAGTTGGAATTTTGAAGAAGTGGATCAATCATATGATTGGATGAGATATACAAAATAACCTGCTAGAAGAAGTTGACATTAGACTTTATTGTACACAATTTTAAATTTACGTGTTTTTAATGAATTACAAAATTTATCAAAGAAAAAAACATAATGAACATTAAAGAATTGATGCTGAAAATGTCCTGTATAATGTGTCAAGTGTTATTTTTCTCATGAACAACAAGAATGAATAAATATTTTTAAATGTCAACAATTCGTATACATGAATCAAAAGAATTGTCTAAGAAAAGCCGATTGTAGAAAAATAATGTGATTCATTATTTTACTAATTGATACTGTTGTTAATATAAATGATTCAACAATATATTCCAAGCTTCTATTAAGTTTTTAGATATTGCCGGATCAGATGAAAATGTAATAATTTGCGCAATTTAAAAATTACACATACGCAACTTATAAAATGTAGTGGTTATGTTCCGATTCTAAAATTACGAAAGTTTGGGAAAATGGATATGTTAATTTTTCCCAAAACATTTTCCACTACAATTGGTTTTTGCTATTACAAGGATTGACTCGAACTCTTATGGATATTGTTGAAAAAGAAATTTCAGTTGGATTGACATGCGTTGCAATATCCAAAATATAATGTTGATATGGTTAAACGACAAGAAAAAATAATTTTTTTGCAGAAGATTTCAAAGCATTAAAAATTTTCAAATGCTAAAAAAATCAAAAACGAGAAGAATACAGAATGATAATATTTTTAACAGATAATGTTTAAAATAGAGTTAAAATCATGAATATTATATTCTATGTTTATTGATGAAAATTATTTATTTTTATAATTAAATTATAATTTCATATATTAAAATATAAATAAACAATTTTTAAATACTTGCCTTTTTTGTATATGATTTATTGCTCTTCATACTAGTAGAAAGTTAAGCTGTACAGGAATATGTATTACGAACAAAATTTTAATGTACCTAAATGGTGGGGGATTTTTTTCCGAACATCACGAAGTCCCACAAAGGTTTACTTTTAGTTGTTCGGTAAGCATTAAATTTTTGTCTATCTATTACACTTATATTCTTGTAGAATAACACTAAGGCATTTATTTTACTTTGTTATTTATCTTTCAAAGCAGTCACAATTACATTTTTGTGTAGTTTGAATGAAACTTGTATCCCTGGAACTTAATCATTACTGTAGTGTGCAGGTTGAGCAACCAGATTGTAACTGAGATACTTGAGACACAGGTTGGAGAACTCACAGCTATATTTACACACGCACATACAACTAGAGACATACAATATTTAACACATTTAAAGACACGTATAAATTCATAGAAGTGTTCCACTTCTAAGCCGAAAACTCAGATGCGTGCAGGTGCGCAAAATATACTTCCCCACCGGCTGAGTGTCTGTAAGCCAATTAATGCGCCAGGGATGCGCTAAATATATTTCTTTTGTCTCGGGATGAGAGATTATAAACTAAACGTTTCTCAGCAGGAGTGCAGGTTGCGCTGCACTTCCTTTTGAGTGAGAGTCATTTCTACTGACCATTTCTCCTGAATGCCACAGGGTGACGTTCTTGTCAGTGCGTAGGAGGAAGCACGGTTACATTAGAAAGATTTAGCTCGTAAATGAAACTTTTCATTGAGAAATTATTTTGTAAAACTGCTAATACAAACTGAAATATTTTTGTTGGAAAGAAAATTATTATTTACATTAAACTTTTTATTTTTGCCATTTCGTCAAGATGAGTCTCAACAAGTATATTGAGCAATTAAAAGTACTAAACAATACAAAATATTTATAATATTCACATTCAAATAATGCTTCTTATCACAGATCTCAAAGACACGTTAACGCTACTGAGTAGCATCAACAATCGTAAGGAAATATCTAGTCGAGCGGTTCCAGGCAGGATCACTCAAGCGACGTCACGACGCAAATTTTAAAACGTTTGAGATACGATATAAAATTAATTAATCTCATTAATCCCGATTTATTGAGTGTGTATGTGCCTTGACATGTTTGGATAAGAAATAAACAAAGCCACTTGCAAGCGGTGCACTCTCTCAAGGTATTCTATGCGCAGCGCATGCGTCTCCTGATTGTACCGAGTTTTGAAGAATCATCATGTCAAATACAATTAAGTCACAATATACGGATCAGATCGTCATCGATCTAATATGGAGATTCATTTCAAATATCGAAAAAGGGGACAGAATTTATAAAAGAAGGGCGATATAATTTTCTACTGATTTCTTAAAATCAAGAGAATTTGTCATTTAAGCAAACTATCGAAAAAAACATCTTCTTCTTCGCCTATCCCCAAAGTCCAGCGGGGCAAGACTAGGTCCATGAATCCAAATACCCGAAGAAAGTCCAAGACCATCAACGGACTATCAAGGAGATCCTGACATTTGAGCCCCAGGCACGCAAATATGTGAGATGGTGAAGGCTGCTCAGAGGAGCACTTGGTTCAAGTGTCGAAAGCTTTCAAACCATCTGAGAAAGTCATACTTCTGAGGTGTCCACTGAGCAAACGGGTGATTGCAGTTTGTCCCTGCCTGTACCACTGGGGGAGTAGATCAAATAGTTTTTCCATTTAACATAGCTTGGGAGTAGATCTCTGTATAGGTAAGGGGCTCAAGTGGAACCAATATCTCACTAGCACCCGCTTTGGCCAATGCATGCAATGAAAAACCATAAGCTTGCTAGATACATCGGAACAATTGGCATAAATGATGCATCTATAATTTTTTGTTTAATGAAAATTGTTTCAATTTACATTTTCATCTGTACATTTTTCTCCTCTAGATGTAATCATTTTTAAGCAAGGATCCATTTTTACTTATCGTTACCGAAGTCTTCGTGTATATGCATGAATAAATATAAATAAAAATAAAAAACACTGCTGAAATTAAGTGAAAGTTTATATATATATATGTGTATATATATATATGTGTGTGTGTATACAGAAGGAAATAGAAAGATTTATTACGGGGGTAATTTTGTAGATAATACATACTTTCAGGATATTAGTGTTCATTAATTAAGTAGTTTTGGTGAAATATAGAATACTGTACCCCTGAGAGAGTCGCCAATCTTACAACCCGGAATATTTCGCCAATTTCTTTAGGGTTACAATATTGTAATTATAGGAATTCGTAACTTCTTTCTCTGAACAATATAATGACTGTTTTATTGCTACTTTGATAGTTATTTGCAGAATTTATTAGTTATAATAAATAAAGAACATAAATGTATATATTCTTTTAAATATTAATTCCGATAAATTACTGATTGTTCTTATAACGTATGTTTACAATATATGACACAGAAAATAAACAATTTTTAAGATGCTACTACTCATGAAAATACGAAAAAAAGAAGAGAAACTATTTTTTAATTTATTAATAACTTATATTGGATTATCAAATAATTATTTTCTTTTTAATGCTGTTGAAATAATTAAGGTTTTATAACAACTGTTATATGAATTTGAGCGAAAAATGTATTTTTTTATTTTTAGAACGTTAGTTCACTGTGAAAACGTCGATCGAATGTTTCTTTCCTGTTGGCATAGTTAAGGTTTTGGGGCAACCATTATTTGAATTCGCACAGAAAATGTAACTTTTAATTTTAGAACGTCAGTTTACAGAAGAAAAATTCCTTTGGAACTTGGTTTCTGTGGTTTTCCGATGTTCCTATTCTTATCAAATTGAAGAAAGCAAAAAGAACTTTTTGCTTTCTTCAATTTGATAAGAATAGGTAAGAACAGGACTTAGTAAAGCAATAAAAAAGATAATTTTCGCAGCAAAGGATATATCAGAATAAAATGTAAGTTATTCTTTTTTTTTTTTTAATAATTTTGTTTCAGCGTTCAAATTCGACATCGTAAATAACATGAAATATTTTTTGACATAATAGGAAAAAAAAATTGGCATATTAGAGAATAATTTTGACGTAGTTTTATCGTAACAGCTATTATTATCTTTATCTAAATGATGCATTCATGTGAGTTAGCAAAATATAATTTCGCATAATAATTTGGCGATAAAGCAATTAAATTTGACGTAAAAGCAAATTAGAATAAAATTTTGGCAAAATAATGATATATTTTGGCGTTAAAAAGCAGCAATATGTGGCGTAAAAAGAAAACATTAAAATTTTACCATAATAATTTTAAAAGTTTGGCGATAAAGCAATACAAATTGGCGTAAAAGGCAATTTAGATAATTTTTTTGTCGTAATAGCTAAATTTCGGCGTAAAAGTATTCTAGAGATAAATTTTTTAGTGACAAAAAGTTGGCGATAAAACATTAACTTTTGGCGTAAAAGCACTTCAAAAACAAATTTTGCTTAGCGAAAACGTTTGGCGATAAAGCATTTCAATGATTAAAATTTTGGAAGGTTAATGATAATATTTGGCGTTAAAGCGATAAACTTCAACTTCAAAGCACTTTCATGAATAAACTTTGACGTAATAGCTGTTTGGCTACTAATGTTGGCGTAATAACATTCTTTGGTATTGAATTTTTGCGAAATAGTGTTTTGTGATGATACCAAACTTCGGCAACCATTTTGTATGTTTACTTGCGATTTGGCATCCCAGTGAAAGATTTTGGCGTAACATCATTTTACCTCGAAAACTAAAGAGTCAATTCATTACTTATGTTTACTTGGCAACCTGGTGATGTATTTGGCACAAGAGGTACAAGATTTTATTTTTTTTACCAACTATTTTATTGCTAATGTAGTGACACCTATTGACGGAAAATGGAGTGTAAAAATTAACAACTTCTACTTTCACTGTTAACAAGGGAATTTTCCCGCTAGAATGAAAACAGAACGTAGTTGGCGTTAGAAATGGAATAAAGATGTTGTAAATGTGAAAATTAATTATCGTCTTTTTTTTTTTTTTTTTTTTTTTTTTGCCGTCTGGATTTTAATAACACTACGCAACCTTTACAAAGCCGCCACATACTTGGTAACCCGGACGTGATGCATAAAAAAGACGATAATCAATTTTCACATTTACAACATCTTTATTCCATTTCTAACGCCAATTACGTACTGTTTTCATTCTAGCGTGGAAAATCACCCATGAAAACAAACAACAGAAACGATTTTTTACTTTAATAATAACTTATATTTGATTATCAAATAATTATTTTCTTTTTAATGTTGTTGATATAGTTAAGGTTTTGTGAAAACAGTTATTTGAATTCGCGCAAAAAAAAAAAATGTTACTTTTTATTTTAAAAACGTTAGTTCACGGCGAAAACACCTTCAAATGCATTAAATTTTTCTGCAGTTGTATGGTGTTTCCTTTTAATACACATTTACCACAGGTTTTACCATTATTTGAATTCTCGCGGAAAAATGTAAATTTTTAATAGAAGTCAGAACAGAAGAAAAGAAGATTTTCGCCTCAAATAGAGGATATATCAGAATAAAATGTAAATTATTATTTGGTTTCTTACCCCCCTTCTTTTTTTTTTATTAATATTGTTGTATCATTCGACTTCGGCTTCGTAAACATAAAATACTTTTGACATAATAGAACAAAATTTAGCATATTAGTGAATAACTTTGGCGTAATTTTATCATAATAGTGATAATTATTGTTGTTAAAATGACACATTTTTATGAGTTAGCAAAACAAAATTCCACATAATAATTTGACATTAAAACGATAAAAACTTTCATAAAAGCAATTTAGGAATAAAATTTTGCAAAATAGGGATATATTTTGTTAAAGCTATAACATTTGGTATAAAAGCAAATCATTAAAATTCTGCCATAATGGTGGTAAAGTTTCGGCGATAAAGCGATATAATTTGGCATAATGGCAATTTAGGCATAAATTTTCGGGTATAATAGTGCTAAAATTTGGCGTTAAAACGATAATATTCGGCGGAAAAGCATTTTAGGAATAAAATTTCTGTTGGTGATAGAATTTAGCGATAAAGCAATTCTTTTTTTGGCATAAAAAAAAGCAAATTAAAAATGAAATTAAGCTTAGTGAAAAATTTGGCAATAAAGCGATAAATTTTGTCGTAAAAGGATTTCTGGAATAAAATTTTGGCAGGATAGTGATAATATTTGGCGCTAAAGCAGTAAAACTTGGCTTAAAAGCAATTTAAAGAATAAAATTTGACATAATAACTGATTGACTACTAATGTTGACGTAGTAGTGATTTTTGGCGAAATAGCGTTTTACAAAGTCACCGAACTTCGACAGACATTTTGTTTGTTTACTTGGCGACTTGGTATTCTAGTGAAGGATTTTGGCGTAATTAAGTTACTGTATGTTTTCAGGATACTCCTATCCTGTCTGGATGCACCTGTACTTCTATGGCGATTCATATTCGTTTGTTTAATCTGTCTTCCACGCCATTTGCACCACAGAACTCTGTGTTCAGTAATAATGCGATGCAAGGACCAATTATCCATACATAAAAAGTGAAATTGTCTGAATGCCGAAACTGAATTCGATATTGACCGTCAGGTATCTCTTTAATTATATGTGTCTTTTAAGATAAAAAATAGATTTCTCCATGCGAGAGAAAGTAATAGTTTTTAAAGGATCCGACATTTTTCATCCACTTTTTCTATAACTTAGCAAATGACAGACTTGCATTTCAGATCACATACATAAATCAGCTGCATATTTCTTCGATTTTGCATAATTATACAGTGACTTATCCAAGTTGCATTTTTTTCTGTCAGATAGTGTATTTCACAATAAAATCATAGTAATATTTTCGTTTTTTCTTTTCAGATTTATCCAAACTGCTGAATACAATTCTCAGTCTTGCTGTCATCGGATATTTTCTTCAGAGATACTCACACATCGTGGAAGTCTTGTAAATAATTATGAAGAAGTTAATATTCAGCTTAGTGATATTAATTTTGTAGAGAATCTTCACTTCTTTCAACGCAATTTTCATTTCATTTTTTTTCAAAAAAAAAAGATCATGAATACATTTTTCGTACCATCGCTTCTAAACATGGCCCTTTCGGAAACTGCTATTTCTATATGCAATCACAGCGATGTCAAAATTTTATTCAAGCAGTTGAAGGAAACACCTTTCAGAAGCTTGGAAGATGAAATGCTTGGGTTTTGTGGACCAATCAGAAGAAGAGATTGCGTTTTTGGAACCGATAATACAAAGAATAACTGCAAGGGTATCCACTTTGAAATAGCAGCTTCAGAAAACAAGCACTGAGGGCCGTACTTCGATCTACAGTGAGAGAGATCTGCAGATGGTATTTTGACCACAAATACTTCCTGAGTATTGATTTTGACGAGATGACGAGTTTTCATTGGAGATTTGAAGGTACCATCAATAGATTAAAAACTGCCCAATCATTAGTTCAAAGACAAGATGCAAGTATTTCTACACGCCTTCAAATAGCTTGCCATTATTGTTTGACGGTTGACATACACAAATTATGGGAACTCGCACCTTCACCTAAGGAATATCCAGATGTCATGAACGGATATCTTTCTAATATCCGAAATTCTGTTTGGGGCCGTTATTGGTTTAGAAATTTATGTAAACTTCCTACAAGTGCTCTGCCACATTTTCCGGACATTACGAATGTAGGGCAGTTGCTTCATTTGTTGGAAATTTATTCAGTTTCAGATGAGGGATATCAAAAAAAAAGGATCTTTTGATGTTAGCCACTTTGAATAATTTAGCTGATATGGATGTCGTGCGATTCTGTCTGTCCCTCATGAATGAATATGAACTGCATAAAATGTTGCGAGTTGCTGCTTATGATATTTTATTTAATTTCTCAATTTGGCCGTTCCAGAGTTTATTTCTGCATATGGCAGACCAAATGTGGACTTATCTTTCAAAAAGGGACTTCCATAGTTTGTATGCTGTCATACATTCTTATGCAGTGAATGAATCGTGCTCCAATTTTGACTATGCAAAACTTCTGAAAGAATTTTGGAATCAATGTCCAACTCAATTAAAAGAAGGTATACCGAAGCCTCTTTGAGGTTTTACAAATGACTGATTGCCTAAACAGTTCTTGTAAAGTTTTGCTTTATTATTAGCAAAAAATTCACATGTTTTTATGAAAAAAAGCTATTTATATAATTATAAAACAAAATTATAATTTGAAAAACAGAAATAATAATATTAGTTCCAAAAAAAAAATTTGTTTGAACTCACCCTGTTTAGAGCACGTATGTCGTGATTTTAGAGAACAAATGCATTCTATCAAAACAGATTAATTAAATTATTAAAAAAACAAATAATTATTGAAAACGTCACTTTTCTAAAAATAAATTATTATCTTCATATTTACAGCAATTATTAACAGAATTCAATTAAGGAAGATGTATTTGATATCAATTTTATATATTAACTAAAGCTATTTAACTAAGGAGGATGCATTTAGTGATATCTACGTTATACGTTAACTAAAGCTACTTAACTAAGAGAATGTATTTACTAAGATCAGCTTTATATATTAACGAATACTATCCGGTTATCTGAAAGACTTTGTTTTCTTATTTGAATTGCTATATATAAAAAAAAAAAAATCTTATATCAGAATTTCCCAAAAGGAAAGAAATGTTTTTGTACTGATTAGTTTAATTTGTTTAATAAATTGTTTCATTTATTTGCATTATTTGAAATATGCCTAATTTTTAACTGTCATTAAAAATGAATATTGAATTTAAGTGGATGAAATGAATGAAACGTAGTAATACAAATTAAATAGAAAAAGATACGGTGATAAAATTTGAGGGGCATGTTGAGGCATGATATATGTATTATGTCCTATATATACGGATAGAATTTGTATATAATATTTCCTTTTTAAATTCACCTTGATTTCTTTAAGAAGTTTTGAATGTTTAACAATTAGAAGGTTTACATTCTGAAAACTATAACTGTTAGGAAAACAAGAAACTCAAAAAAAAAAAAAAAGGTCCCTTTTATTCGATTCTTTTCTTATGTTACTGGTGAAAAGATTCTTCTAAACGAAGTCTCTTCTTTTAAAATGATCAACTCCATGAATGAATCTTTTTAAAAGATTCGAGTTTTAAGAAAATTCAGATGAAAAGATCACATTTTGGTGATTATTAGACTTAAATCATAACTGACATTTCAATGAAATTTAGATTGCTAAACGCAATAACAGATTTTATTTAAATAAATTTTGACAAGGATCCCACTTCCAAAAATACATCTTACGTTGATTCTCATCGATGGCAGCCATGCACAGAAGGACTTAAAACATATTAACATCCGTTAGCATGGGAGAATTTTTTCATTACCACTTGATGCCATTTCACAAGCACAGAGAAACTATACTCTGTTAGGCATGGAGTTTTTAGAAAAGACTGGAATTATAGTGAATCTTCATCCCGGTTCTTCTGTAATAAATCTAATAGATGTTTCTTATTTGTGAAAACTCTATCCTAGTGAATGTAAGCACACTTCAATCAGAAGTTAAGGATTATTCTTTGGATATCATGGTAAATGCTACTCCAGTTCTCCTACGAACTGTCCTCCTCCAGTTACTACTACTACAAATTCCAGTCAACACCCTGTACAATTTCAAGAGAATTTCTCCGAATTTAGGAAGAATGATATACCAGCAAATTTTTATGTACTTCAATAAAATTTACATATCAATCTTATAACTCTATGGAAATCAGTAATCCAGTGAATTCCACACTTCAGATAAAAGAAAATAAAAATTAAAAGAGCAGAAAAAGCAATTAAATAAATTATTGACGAAATGCAACAGAATCTTTTAATCAAAGGCAAAACATATACTTCATATCGAACAATGAATTGGCATAGAGTATGCCTCATAAATTTCATCCAGTTCTCTTCTTCCAAGAAGGAAGATTTTTGCAAAGTACATTTTAGAACAAAAATAGGATCAACGAAAAAGGTGCGCTGATCAGGACAGACGAAAGAATCCTGATTTCATACCCTGGCGATTACATATGGGTGTGTATTCCAATCTAATTGCATTAAGAATACAATTAAATTTGCTCTAGTTGGATCTTGTGACATATTCAACCCACCTTCTCCAACAAACTATGAAATAGCCAAACATACTACTCGAGAAAGTTTCTTGAAATTTATCTTCTATTCCTTATATCCTTACTATGAAGCTTTTCAAATAAAACTTGTGCTAATTGATCGTATCAGAAGAAGAGGTTGGCTTTCAAAGACTAATCTATCTCACAACTTCAGTGATCAACAGTCCAAAATATCTCATAGTATCCTGTAACACTCTGCGAATTGTACGTCACTTCTGACGCCCTCTAAAGGAGGTGTAGAGAGTTATTAACATTGGATAAACATTAATCTGATTATTGTAATTGATCAATGAACATATATGACTTTATTAGCCCTTATGATAATTTTATATTTTCCTTTAGATTGTTTTCTTTGTATTGTTTCATGTCTTATATGTAATGTTTTGTTTCATTAAATATCAAAATCATTGTTACCTATTTGTGTCATGTTGCATTACAATAGGCTATTAGAGTAAACTGCTGAAATAAGTTTCGCATAACCTGAAAAGAATAAGTTCGAATAACCTCCTTCAGAGCCGGATTTTGATGAAAAGAAGCCCTAGGCTATTCCACTTATGAGGCCCTTTCACCTCCCATTTTTTAAGTTTGTAAATTACTTATTATGTTTGTTCCTTATTCGTATGTGTAGCATTTCTCCTTATTTTCAATTCAGTGTTTTAGTGTTTACTGTTTTTAGAACAGTGTAATTCTAGTTTTGCTAACAATTTGAATGTAGGCCCTTCTTGATCTTGAGGCCCTAGGCTGAAGCCTAATTAGCCTATAGGAAAATTCGGCCCTGATCTACTTATTTAGTTTAAATTAATTTTAAGAATAGATCTTCAATAAGCATTTGCAACAAATACTGATAAAAACGATCATTGAAACTCCATAAACTTTCCCTGAATTATACAGTTCCTTTTGATTTCTAAAGCCGCGTCCAAATCTGCTTATGATTTCTGAGAAGCACAAGGAAAATTTTTCTTGGTACAATCCTGGAGGAACTCGAAAAACATGTTGCTTTGCTTATCGGAAATAGGAATGAATGAGAAACTGCGTAGCCTGGTGTTCGGTTTAAAATCCGAATCAAAGGATTTACGACCGGTTAAGTGACTGTTAGTCACTCGGCGATGGGACAGATAAATGGGAATTGTTTTTCTAGATCAAGCCGCAATGCACGGGAACAGATGGACGGTCGGCATTATGTTTCATATCTGGACGCCAGCTTTAAAAATACCACAGTGATAAGACTTGAAACAGATTTTAGCTGACATGCCTAAAATTATTATTTTCATTTGCGTTTTATAATAGTATATGACTATGTTACAAACTGAAGTGAAGTTTCAATCAAAACATTAATTTTTTCATGTTGTTATTAAATGCTTAACTAATTGACCCATCTATAAGGCATACTGCTTGAATTCTTTTCGCTTACGATATTTAGATTCAAATATGAATTTTTATTTTATTTAAAAAAAAAAATGTTTACTAATTTCACTAATAATTCTCTTTCACTAAACTAGTGATTTGATGGCTAATTGGCTATCGCTTTAGCCTTTAATGCTTCAGGTTCGAATCGGATGCTTGTGGAATGGAATGGATTGATGCTTGTTAGAGGTTAATGGTTGCTTGTTAGTGGTTCGAATTCATGTTAAACTGTAGGCCCCGGTCTAATTAGCCCAAAGTGTGTAGAAAATGCTCGTAGAGCGACAGACCAAACTTTCACTAATCTCGTCAATTTCATGGGATAAAATTTGACCGTAACTGTCATCTAGTAGTTAAAAAAACGTATTCCATCTTTTTTAAGCCATTATAATTCATTCTGGTTATAAAATAGACCTATCCCACACGTCTCGAGCTGACATACTGAAATGGAAACTTGAGGATGCATTGTTTCATAACACCATTCTAACATCTTGACAGCATTCGAAGTTGAGGATATTCTTACGTCCTCAAGTTCCAATACCTCGAATATAATCTCTTAGAAAGAATTTCTTTTGAGTTTTGATTGTCAAATTTATATACTTTCTAATTTTTTTATAGAGTTACATGAATAAAAATATTAAGCTTTTGAATATATATTTATAATATTATTATAACAAAATATATACTTATTGAATTAAATGATGTTAAATCTTAAAATTATGATCAGGCGCGTTAATTGTAAATAAGTATCAATTGAGGTGTACTGGAAGTTTAGACGAAAGTCTGTAAGAATTAAACCTTTGGTAATACTGGGAATGCGCATTTTCACTTTTTAATGCAACAGTTGAAATATTCCGATCACTTGAAAGAGCAGGCTTATATAAACTTTTGTGTTTTAAAACCTTGCTGCTCATTTATTTCTATAAATTTTGGAAGACAAGGACAAAGGTAGGTCTTTTGCATTATTCATTATTATTATTGAATGATTTCTTAAACAGAATGTTATTGAGTTAATACATAAGTACTCGAATTTTTACTGCTTTTAAGTGTGATGTTTACAATTAGACTTTTATTTGTAAGAATGGGATAATTGTAAAAAATAATTTACCTTCACATTTTTTATGCTATTCTGGTTTCTACATAGTTATATATTGCTACATATATACATGAGAAAGAACCCTTGTTCTCGCACTATAACACAGTGTACTGTATAATTAGAATCAGGTATGCAAATAAGCACCCAAAACTAACGCAATAATCACACTCAATGTAACTTAAACAAATACATTTATTACACTTAATAGCCATAGCTACTCGCGGCCATGCTGTTTCACTGTTGCCGATCAGGCATGACACTAACACTAGGAGTTTTGCTGCGTACGCAGGCGCATACATACACTTTTTTTCTCCGAATCTAGGGTATCGACGCGGGCAGGCGCGAACAACCTCCTATTAGCTAGATGACTGGAAAGTAGCTGTCACTGATGTATTAAATAGGAATTAAATATACAAAGAAACTGAAGAAGCTTATGATATTCTAATATCGTTAATCTTTCATATAATAAAATTAAGGAAGTGTAGTATAAGGTAGAATACGGACTGGCTGGCGTACTGAACTGCCTAAAGAGATAGAGGATGTTCTTGTAAAGTGCAAGATTACAAATGGTTTTCCCTTGTGATAATTTTGGCAAGCCCTAAAAATATTTGTTCAAGGATTCTTTGAGGCAAATGGAGTTCAGAGGCTTCAAAACAGACTGTCAGGGAATGACTGGTTTATTGGATTCATAAAAGGGCATAGTAGATATATTTTTAAAAAAAATCAAAGCATTTGCAAAAATCACTAAAACATGCCAGTGTCGTATTTGTTCTTTATGGGTTTTATGGCCCGATAAACAAAACTGTATACGCAGTCAATTCATTAAGATTATGCATGTTTGGTGTAGGGAAAAAAAAAGGGTTAAACAGAGGGCAGTATGGTTCAGGGGGGAAAGTTAACAACAGTTCTTGTCTGTGTTTATGATTGTGGTGACATTATTGAGGCATTGTTAAGGTAGAAAAGTAAGAAAACACTTATAGAATCAATCTAAAAAGCGAAATGAAACTTCCGCATTCACTGATTTGAATAAACCTACATTCCTACTGTTTAAAAGAAAAAAAGCCCTCTATCTTTGCTGACATCGCATAGCTATAATCCCTGTATCTAAGAATTATGTATTGAGAAAGGGGAAATACTTGGGACTATCTTCTACAAAAAGACCCTTCTATCTTGGAATGATCACATACTAGTACCGACCTTCTAAATATTTCTTCTGTTCAAACTAGCTGTTCGACAACTAGTTGATAGCTCAACCGGCGTTGACCGACTACAGAAAATAAAATATTTTCAGTTTTCATTCATGGAATTGGAAAAAATGTGTTCATAACTATATTCATTATCTAATATTTATAACTCATTTTATTTTCTGTGCTGATTATTAATCTAAAAAAAAAACTGATTAAAAATAATACATGAGAATTTTTACGGGATTTCAATTATTTTCTCAAGTAATGGTAAATTTCAGTAGGGAAAAAAGTGAACAGTGCAAACGAATATAGATGAAATCACAGATGCAAAAACGCTGATAACGATAAAAATTGTGATTTGCCAAAAAAGAGAAATTTTTGAATATTTAAAAATAAAGAAAACGTGGAAAGTAAAACATAAAAAATGCTATTTAATAAAATATTTCAATGAAACTAAACATATATTAAAAAGGAATGCAATCCATTAACTTCAAAAATGTAATATTTCAAACAATTAATAATTATATTTTGGCCATTTAATTTAAACAATTAATTTAATTGATTTTTAATAATGAATTTCAAATTAAAATGAAATTTCTAATTCTAGAAACTAGATGACGTCAAATATCAATAATAGGTAGAAAATGGCTTTGTTTAGTTAAAAATAACTAATAATCAGAATTTATTCAGAATTTTTGGTTAGATTATCTGGTTAGTTATTATACATTAACTTTATAATGAATAATAACTTCAAAGAAAGAAAATTAGATAGCTAAGAGTTATAGTTTTTAAGTTACGTTGAAATACCGTACACATAAACATTCCTTTATATACACAAACTACTTATGAAGAATTTGTGTTGTCTGGTTGTTCGCTCAATACCCCATGCAGCCTCGTCCATACCATAGAACGAGACAAGTGAGTAGTTCTTTCGCTGAGTTTCTTTGTCAACGAGAAACAAGCCATATTATCTCTCGCTGCAACAATCTATCTATAGAAATCTATCTGATGTGGGGAAACCCAACTCTGCCATAGCGTAACGAGGGCTGGACTTACCCGAAGAATCTGTCTACACTGAAGCAAAAAGCTCCGTCCTCACAAGAGACAAGAACAATTGACTAACTGACATGCTAACCAATCATAAAACCAGTTTATCTCAATCCTCCGAGTGCGTCATGTGTCTCAATCCCGCTCCAACCAGAGTCTGTTTTTCACCATCAAAAGGGATTCTCGCCGACCCTATTTATGATCAGATGTCACTCACAGCCAGGGGTAACGTGATTTCTTTTATCGCGGTCAGACAGAGACCCTCGGAATTGGCCTCTTACTCGACTCGTGCTCTCATTTGGATGCCGTAAAACCGGTTTATAATCGATACTGAAAACTACTCGCTTGTCTCGTTCTCTTGTCTGGACCCGGCTTAAACTGTAAGGTAAAAATCCTCGTTCTGAGTACATAACAGTTCTCGAAGAGAAATACACTTCTATGATGGACAGTTTCGAGGAAAAGGCGAATAAAGTATGAATTTACATCCAATATATTGAAAACAGACACACATACAGACAGAAATTGCATTTGACGTGTTTATATAGGAAGGTGCTTATAATGACCAGCGTGCATATGAAGACCTGCATGAGTGCGCTATACAATGGTTAACTACATACAATCCAACAGCATAGTGTCCTTAAAAGAGAAGGAGCAATCATGCAAGCAACTTAGTCAGTTATTGTAACTGTGATTTATATATACCAATTCCTTAGATGTTTCTATAGAAAAATACAAAAGTCAGTGGTGGCAACACAACACGGCCCCCTGCCACAAAATCTGTTGATGACTCTGGAGTCGAAGTCGGCGGGAGGGATAGCGATTTATAAAGCGCATCCCACAAATTGCTATGATTTTAAGTTAACCACTTGTAGCTAATAGATGATTAAAAACATTTACGATTTCTAACAAAGTTAAGTATTCTCTGTTATGTATCTATTTTTTAATGAAATTTTTAAAGTGGAACAATGAAACCTCGTACTTCAATGTCAAACATGGCAGATATAACTTCATATCGAGATAATAGATGTCCCTTCAATTTGAGATTTTTATAGTTAAGTTGATAAAACATAGCGAACAAATTACAAAAATCAAAATCATTCAAAAATTCAAAATTGTAGTGTAAATCAGGGCATTTATTTTGTATTGCTATTAGGATAAATTCATTAAAAATTTCTAATTTAATTCATTATATTTTTGAATATGTTTGTACATTGTGTCGTTATCAATTATTTTCTTAAATTTAACTAACTATAAAGTGTATCACACAATGCTTTTAAATTTTAGAATTTTAAAAATTCGATAATTCGTTCTTTTTATTTTTCTTCATATATAAGTTTTATTTCTTTTTAGTTATATTAGTTTCTCTAAAGATATCATTATAATATTATTTTTAAAATATATAAATAAAGAATATAAAATTAATCGTATAGCATACAGAAATAATGAATAATCTATTAGAATTCTTGGTTAAAATGAATTCTGCAAAAAAAAAAAGAAGAAAAAACAAAAAGATATTGAATGAATAAAATTCTTAAAGAATAATGTAAGAATTTAAATTTAAATAAAAATATAATATAAAAAGAATATATATATATATATATATATATAAAACGAAAAATAATATATATATATATATATATATATACGAAAAATAATATATATATATATATATATATATATATTATACATTTCTAAATATGTAATGCTTAGGAAGTGAGTACTGGTAAGGAATTCATTACAATATTATTTTTAAAAATATATAAATAAAGAATACAAAATTAATCGTATAGCATCTCGAAATAATGAATTAATCTATTAGAATTCTGGGTTAAAATAAATTCTGCAAAAAAAAAAAGAAGAAAAAAATATATTAAATGAATAAAATTCTTAAAGAATAATGTAAGAATTTAAATTTAAATAAAAATATAATATAAAAAGAACAATATATATATATATATATATATATATCATATATATTACTTCTAAGCATTACATATTTAGAAATGTATATATATATATACACATTTCTAAATATGTAATGCTTAGGAAGTGAGAACTGGTAAGGAATTCATTATAATATTATTTTTTAAAAATATATAAAATGAAGAATATAAAAATTCCACTCGTATAGCATGCCGAAAGAATTAATTAATCTATTAGAATTCTTGGTCAAAATGAATGCTGCAAAAAAAAAAAAAAAAAAAAAAAAAAAAAGAAGAGAAAAAAAAAAAAAAAAAAAGATATTGAATGAATAAAATTCTTAAAGAATAACGTAAGAATTTAAATTTAAATAAAAATATAATATAAAAAAGAACAATACATATACCAAACAAAAATAATATATATATATATATATATATAACACTTTTCTAAATATTCAATGCTCAGGAAGTGAGTACTGGTAAGGAATTCAATCCCCACGAAGCTTCTTCGGCTCGAGGGTGAAAAAAGGCAAGTTTTAACCGTGGTCAAACTAGAGCAGATTTTCTCCTGGGTAATTTTAACATGCTACATCTGGCAATAAGATATCGTTAGTCAGCGTAAAAATCATTGCACGTGCTGTTTCTTACTGTGAAGTTGAGTCTTTCCGTGTTACATCTTTCCTTTGCCTTAGCGTGTTTCTCTAAATTGGAAAATCAACAATCCTTTCAGTATGTATTCTTTATTTATGTTTTTGTGTTAATTTCGTAATTGTAGCTTTATTTTTAAATGTTATATATGCTTAACACTTATTTTAAACTGTCTACACGTTTTTAATTTTCTTTCTTTTGATTTATCATTCACTTCCGGGTTAAGTGTTTTTTTTTTTTAAATGCTACAAATTTTTGCACTCACTAAAAGTTTTTGGGGAAAAATAGTACCTCGAAAATCAAAAAAAAAAAAAAAAAAAAAAAAAAAATATTGTTTGAAGTCATGCGTAAGCTCATCATTTTTATTATTGAACAATTTAGAAGTTTCTAGATGCATTTTTTAAAGTATTTTAATTATATTATGTAAACTTTTGTATTAGCTTGTGTTGAAAAATTTTGAGAGAGAAATACCAATAAAGATAATTTTCACAATTTTATGATTCATTTAAAATAAACCTGAGACATTTTTTTTCCCTGTAATAAAATTTTTAAATTTTCTTTTTTTTTTTATTGCAGAAATCAAGGTGTTTTGTCCCGCTGTGCGTCACTACTTTTTTGTCGTCAAAGTAAGAAATACCTTTTATTTAAAACATTTTTTTATTTAAATAATGCCTTTTATTTATTCTAAAATTATTATTAGTTTAATCTCGTATTCTAAGAATAGATTTTTAATAAGCATAATTAATGATCCTTTTGCATCTACTGAAAAATATTGCCAATTCTTTTTATTTTCTTAAATCTTCCACAAATTTCAAAAAACTTATACATTTGTCTAGTTCATTACTATAATGCATCTTGCTGTAATAAATTTAAGTTTAATATGTAATAAATTATTGGTGATCATTAAACTTCTGATACATATTAGTACAAAACATATTAAACCAAAGTACATATTTGCGACAGAATTAATACTTAAGGAATATTCCATCCTTTATTTTATTATAAATTTAAAATACTTTTTTTTTTTTTTTTTTTTTTTTTTGTAATGCAAACATTTAGACAATTGCCTTCGATGCCTTAAGGCAAGCTCTGCACTGATGTTACTCACTTTGCACTATCCAGAAGAAGCAACGGACGCGGCGTAAAAATACCTCCGCAATGCTCTACGATCATGTTAGATCGGGACCTACGGTTTAAAGTGGATTCCGAAGCACTACAAATATTCATGGGACCGAGACCGCCGAGACTTGCCGAAACATGTGGTACAGAGCGCTAGCCACTAGGCCATTCTGGCCCATTTAAAATAAACTAAATCGAAAGAATTAATTTTTAATTTTAACATCTTTTAAAGGTTTTTACCCTAAAACAAGGAATGTAATGTGTGCTACTTCGCACTAATAGTTTTTGCCTAATAGTTTTGTTAAACATTTAGTATTCAATAAATGTTTTTCATCTATCTTATTATCTCATTGCATATTTGAACCAATATAGATATTAGTAAGAAAATAATTAATATTTGAATTTTGACTTCGTATATCTTTACTGTTGCATAGTTTAATATTACCTATTGAGCCTTCATAAGCCTTATTTTTTTGCCTTTTTTTGGTTAAGCCTTATTTTGTTGAGCCCCTTAGATGAGCACGAAACAAAATCCTAGCTCCGCGCTTGCCATTGGTTTTCCCAATTTCCCTGCTAGTAGTTTCCCCCAGTTTGTTTTATCTTAAGCATTTAGATTTTCAGAAGTTAACAAGGACGACTAGTGTGTGTCATTCTACTGTATAACCCCAAGCCTTGGGCACATTTAGATTCCTGGAAAACTAGATATCTGTCCATTTTCTTTCTTATCAGTAGCTGAGTTTGTCACTCCATTTTGCCGTTTCTAAGTATTTAGAAAGTATTTCCGAAAATGTTCGTTTCCTAATACAATTTTCGTCAACTAGGGTCAGCCACGTGCGTCTTTCAGTTTCTCTCGCAGACCAGTTATTTCACGTGGCTGCTACAATCAGCTCGTTATTTTCCATGTATTGGATTTACCTGTTGCTCATAATGCCGATAACGTAAGAAAAATAAATGGAATTTTGACGTAAACTTCTTTGCTGAAATTGATGAATTAGTGATTCTTGATCCAAATTCCATATATCGGCAATGAAGATAATGGATCTGATGATATTTTAGAAGAAAATTTCAGATCATGAAAGAATAGTGAATGATTATTATATAATCTCTCTGATATATAATTATTCATTAGAATATTGAGTGAATTATAGTGGATAACTCGGAATGGTTTTCATCCAAAGAATGGCTAACAGTGAAGGGAAAAGGCAAAACGTTCGTTGTGGAACAAAAAAAGGACCAGCGGAAGACCAGCCCGGTGAACAAGCTGTAACAAGTCCGTGGAGATTTGGCAGTTAATCATCGCCGATATGATACAATTTTATAGTGCACAAATATATGTATCGAGAAATGCCAATAAGTTTTCACGTAAGAGATGCACGAAAACAGACCCTCTAGAAATGTGTACTTTATTTTATTATATATGTGGGTATTACATAAATCATCCCGACTGAATGTACGAAATTTGTGGGCAACAGATGAAACTGGCATCAGCATTTTCCGCACTACAATGTCTCATAAATGTTTTTTTTTCTTCAAAGCTACGTAAGATTTGACAGTTGTTAATCCATCAAAACATAAGAAATAAAAACGAATGATAAAAGAAAAATATTTTTAATCAAATCCTTTGTAAGGATAAAACTAATGGCAAAGAAAATCTGTAAAACAAGTTTTAAAAACATGCAGTAATAAATCAATCAAAATGCATGAAGATAATGAATCGCAACAAGGCTTTACGAAAATAAGATCTGTATTCTTGCCGATAAAGAGACGAAGGCAAACATCAATGGATGGTACCTGGTCGTAATATCCACACACATCTGAAGGAGATGCTCCCTGAGAAAGTTATGGAAATGTTAAAAGCCATTAAAGCAAGTTCTTTGGAGCGTCGGTTTTGACTCATTCATCAATTCCACTATTTGAAACGTTCTTGAATATGGTTGTCAAAACTTATTTCTAACCATAGCAAACTACAAAAATCTTAATACTCTATAATCTTGCTTATGTTTTGCAACAGGTCTATCTAAATGGGTTCAGTATCCTTATATTATACAAAGACAAAAGCCAACTACTATCGTTTCATGGCTCATGCTGTCAGGACAATTCTTTCTTGGATTTCTTTTGAGCCATCCACTTTTCTCCTTTAAATATTTTTGATTAAGTAATCTTTTCTTACGTTTAAACATCTAAACTTCCCTTTTTATTATCATTCCGTAATTCAATAGCCAATCTTTCTGCAATAGGAAAACATTCAAAGATCTCTTTACATCTCGACAATTTAACATTACCATACCATCATTAAAAAAACGTTTTTGAGCAATATAAAAGAATATTGGAAAACTAAGGTTATTTTAGCATCAAGAACATCTTCAAGCATTCATTTGCAATCATTAATATTTTTTACGAGTCTTCATTTCAGAAAATTTCTAAACTGCAATGGCGTTTTTTAGAAGAAAATTTCTTAATTTTAGTCTAGGCCTAGACGATGCAGAAATTTTTTAAGATCTCTATCTATTATCGAGATATTGCGATACATCGACTTTATAGGTTTTATAATATACGACTTGCTTTTTTTCAATCGTAAACAACAAAATTTGAGCCTCTGAATTCTCCCTGCATTAACAACGGCCTGATGGCCAATTGGCTAGCGCTCTGGCGCTGATGCACAGGCTCAGATTCGAATCCTGGCAGTGGTATGGGTGTTTGTGAGTGGTTCAGAATCCACGTTAAACTGTAGGTCCCGGTCTGTCCCAGACTGTCTTTCCTCTTTTGTGAGAGGCCAATTGGCTGGCACTCTGGCCTTTGATACCACAGGCTCCAGGTTCAAATCCTGGCGGTGGTATGGGTGTTTGTGAGTGGTTCAGAATCCACGTTAAACTGTAGGTCCCGGTCTGTCCCCAAACTGTCTTTCCTCTTTTGTGAGAGGCCAATTGGCTGGCACTCTGGCCTTGGTACCACAGGGTTGATGTTCGAATCCTGGCTGTGGCATGGATGTTTGTGAGTGGTTCGCTCTGGCCTTCGGTATCGCAGGCTTCAGGTTCGTGGTATGGGTGTTCGTGAGTGGTTCGGAATCCACTTTAAACTGTAGGTCCCTGTCTGTTTAGCCCTCGTGAGCACAAGATGACAGTAGAACGACAAACCAAACCCTGCATTAAAATTCACTTCAATTATACAAAAAAGTGCTGACGGGCAAATATCGAATATTTGAAATCGCTGGATATCTCCGAACCAATTATATCGATTTCGAACATCGATTCTAAAACCGACTTTTCTCCTCGATTAGCACGGATTTGCCGATAATCTCCGATTCATGCGTATCATGGAATAATTTTTATTACTGAGTAATACCAGTTTGAAAAATTGGCATTTCGATGTAAACATCGATATATCGCTAACGTAAGAATAATAAAATTAGGATATGTTAATCGATTTATCGCCCGGGCTCGGTATACACAGTTCACAATATTCTCAGTTCATTTATTCTAATAGTTCTATATAATTCTCAGTTCTTAAAATTTTAAAAATGCAACTTTCATTCAATACGAATCATCAAACTTCTTGGAAGTTATATGAATTCCAGATCACGTCGATGTTAAGAAAATAAACATCCAGATTACATCAGTAAAGTGTGAAAATATGATAAGGATATGCGTCTAAGTAGTATAAAACCTAATCACCCTATAAATATGAAAAGTTAGACTCTGTAGATTACGAATTGAGACATGCCTTTAATGCTTAACTCAAAAATTTCGAATTAATTCCTCTCTCTGTGCAGACGTTGCAAAAAACCAGGTACTGAACTTATTCTCTTTCAATGCTTAAAATATGCAAAGTCAAGAAAAGAAAAAACTGCAAAGTTCTTATCTTCTTTCTGGTTATTTGATGACAGATTATACTTATTACGAAACTTAAATTTATTAACAAGTTCTTGCACAAATAATGTAGTTCGTAAGCAACTGTGAACTACCCCATTTTTAATGATTGATTTCAAATTCTATTTCCAATATTGTCAAGATCTCAACGATATTTTATTTCCCCTACTTGTGTCTGTCTTTTAGTTGCTGGATACTCTAAGCAACATCCTTTTAGCAAACGCTATACGAATAATGAAATCTCATTTGATTCTGAATAGGTTTAAATTTTGGCTTTAAGTTTTAAATTTTTGAGGAATTAATTGGATAAATCGAAAATAAAGCATAATCTTAATCGCGACAGTATACATGGAAATGGTGATCTTTGTGAATGTGAAACTTTGAACTTGGTTATTTGGTTTGTAACTAACAATAAACATGGGGTGCATATTTTTATTTTTGTACTGACATACTGTCTTTCCATTGAACTTGTATTTGTATATTACTTTGGTTTTTCTAATGGATATAACTTCGACATAGACAAATAATCATTCTATGCTTAATTTTTTAAGACTTTATTTCATTCAGAAGAGCATTTTAATTTACTTTCATCGTTTGTGTTCATTCTTCCTCTACTTTATGATAAACAAATCAGTTATAAAAAGAATTAGTTGTTATAAATTAAAAAATATATTAGAATGTTTAGACTACTAATCAAAAAAAAATTTTTTTTTTTTTCAATATTTTAAGACTCATTAGGTTAAAATCAATGTTACGCATTTTCTCTTAGATAGTATTTTTTTTTTTTTTTTTTTTTTCTTCCATTATAATGTGCTTTTTTAATCTTTGAAAATTTTTATTTGAAATGTTCATATGAAAGTATTAGGGGATAATGCACTGTTATAAAATAAAATTTTGGTTAAAACAATGAAAGTATTTAAAGACTATTTTAGATTCATAAAGGAAAGACTATTTTAGATTCATAAAAAGGGAAAAGACTATTTTAGATTCATGATTTATAATTATTTGTTGACTTATAAATTTCCAGTAATTTTTTAGAGAATATAGAAATCAGTTAATGTTGAAAATAGAATAATACAGAATTTTTAACATTTTCAGCCATTTGAATTTAGTGATTTGGTTTATCTAGTGACAAAATATTGTGCATATTTATTTTGTATTGACATTCCATTGAACTTATATTTGTATCTTACTTTGGTTTTCAATTCCTACTGTTAGTTCACGCTCTCCCTATATATTATTTTCAATCGTTAATAAACTACATGTTATTCATCCACACAAGTTCAAATACATATTTTTGAACTTGTGATGGATGACACTGAATGTTAATACAGTGTTTTCAAATATTAATTCAGTAATATTAAATTTAATGGAAAATTGCAAGTGTCGCTTTCTATTTTGCCACTTAATATTGTGATTCTGTCATATGTATATACATATTTGTTAATTGTAATTATTTAATAAAAAGTATTAAAATAAAATATTTCTTTGTTGACCTAAGTAGGAGTTGACTTAAAAAATTTTTATATTACTTGTTTATATATATATATATATTATACAATTTCTGCATAGACAAGTAATTCTTGCATGCTTAAAAGTTTTTAAGTATTTTTAAAGTTTTTTTCTTGCATGATTAAGTATTTATTAATTTATTTGTAAGCCTATCTAAACTTTAGATGTCCTTATAAAGGTAACACATTTAAAACTAACGGATAATGCATAAAAAACTATAACATCTAATGTATGTAAATAATTCCTTTTATTTCTCTAAGTACGACTTTGCTCATAAAGTAATTAAAATTTAAACTAAATTAAATCTTTTTAATTTTTATATAAAAAGTAGAAATTAGAAAAAAAAGTTTAAAAAAATATTCATTTTCATTCTTTTCTTTTAAATATTAAAGTTAAAAAGTGTAATGGATATCCATGGAAGAATAAAGCTAAGAAAAGATAAATAGTTTATTTATAGGGAAAGATCAGCAAGCTGTAAATATCTGGGGCAAAAAATCATTAATTTTCTGTACCTTTTAATTTTTATTAATTTAGGCTTATTTAATCAGATTTTATTAAACTATTTTTTTAAATCAATTCATTTGTCAAACTAAATTTTTCCTTTAAAAAAATTGAATATTTATATCAATATTCAATGAAAAATTTGAGTTTGTCTTTCATAAATATTCTTCTTCGCAACATTCCCATGGTGGGCCAAGGCCGTCGACCTACTGGCAGATTTCAAGACATATGTTTTCTTTTTTACTTGGTAGGATTGTCAGTCTTACGCTCTGCAGTCATATAGATCGAGTCCTACGGCAAAGTGGATTCCGAGCCACTACAAACACCCATGGCACCACCAGGACTCGAATCCGAAACCTGTGGCAACAAGCGCCAGAGCACTAGCCATCAGCATAAAAATGCATTTATTTTCCCCATTCTGTTGGGAATGTTCTCTTCTCATTTAATTTGTACATTTCCCAGGACTGAACTATAGAAAATTTTGGGTACTGATGGCTTAACCCCTTACCTGCCGAGGAAAACTTACGAGATGCGCTCCCAGTGCCACCGTTTTTCATACAGGCGCGCGTAGTTATGATATGTATTGGAGGAAAAAAAAAGAGGTGCATTTTTGCAACATGAAACCTTTTTACTTTCACAGAAAAAAAATAAAATGTAAAAAAAACAAAAATTCTAAATTTAAAGTATAAAATAACAGTGTAATAAAACAGATGTTAGAACTTATCTGCTGTGTGATATTTCCTAAAACAAGAATTCTTTGTTTTCATCTGTAAAATATAATAGGAGAAACAACTATTTATTTAAAATGTCTAAACTTGTTTTTTATAAACCAAGTCACATAAACCAAAATCACATTCATTGCATTGATAGCTGGTTTCACGACGAAGCGGAAGCAAAGAAGAATAAAAAAGCACGACCTACTCAAACATAAACAGAAGCAAAAACTGCACAGCTATGACTCACCGTTTCAGAAACATCCCCTTTACCAATACCCTATCCCTTTTCTCCGAAATAATAAAATCCTTTTCAAACATTGTCAAAGGTCATTTTGTGGCATTCCAAGACCGTGGGGAGCAGTTTTCTTTATAGCAGCGCGATGCAAAGGATCGTACTTCGGAAAGGCGTATATATAAGCCGGCGGCAGTGAACGCATCGGTTGAGTGAGGCGTATATACGTCGGCGGCAGTTTAGGGAAAAGTAGATTTCTAAGGATTCCGAAATTTTTATAGATAACCGTTGAGTTTGCAGTCCGATGGATTTGACTTAGGTAACCTAACTATTACAGGAAACAAAAAATCTTGGGGAAAAATGTTTTCTATAACTTCAAACGTTATCCTTTTAAGTCGTAGGTTTTTATATAGTCAAATATATTGACAATTTTTTCGTAAGATTTCTTTTAATTAAAAACTTTAATTGGTCAAGTTCTAGCTTTTTTTATAACTTCGGTGAAACCACAGTGTTTCAAAATCACTTTTTAAAGGTTAATGATTTGAATTGTAAAGTAGCTAAGTCAAGTATTTTTCCATCAAAAAATTTTGCAGTTATTGAGGTTTTGAGATAAATGCATTTTAATTTGCTAAAAATTGTTGCTATTTTTGCAAAATTATGAATTATATGCATTATTTTATAACAAACTAATTTTATTTTATTTTTTTTTCATTTGTTTTCTTTTACATTTATACATAACCCTGCCAGTTCTTATTTAACCTTGCTGGATTCTGAACTTCTTCAGTATCCTGGTCATTTTCAACTATGGTTTATCGTATATTTTTCTCAAGTGGTTTCTCTCTAAAATAGGGCTGTTTTGTTTTATTCATAATATATTGACTTTTGAGTAAATATTTCAAAAATTAGATGAAAGCTGAACATATAACATATATAAATGAATTCTTTGTAAAACTGCTTAAACAATATAGCAATATTTAAAGAATATTTTCTAAAGTGGTAGCGTTTTCTTCCTTTTCATCAAATAAAACTACTCTCAGTGATTTAAAATTGAATATATAAATTTAATATGTTATATACGTTTTCACTCGCCATTACCAACCCTCGTTGTTTACATCCATCCTTGTTCTTACCTAGGAGTCCATGTAGTGGTCCCACCTCATTATATTTCTGTACTGGTGGGGCCATTTATCGTCATTTACATTAAAAATAGTTAACTGAAGTTTATTGCAGAAAAAAATATTAGAAATAAATTATTTCAAAAAAAAAAAAAAAAAGTGAATAAGAAACGATGAAGTGAATGTTTTTATTAACCTGTCAAAGACAGTTAAGATAAAAATATAAAATTCTTGTTTCATGTAGCAATACATTATCTCCGTCGCTATATATATATTTTGGCTTTGGAATGAGCACTTTATTTTCATATGATAAACATAGAGTGAAAATATTTTGTTTTGAATTCATTGCTGCTTATGACAAACAATTTGTTTTTGTTTAAAAAAAATTTACATTTTTACAAAAATTCTAAGCATGAATGCAAATAAATGTGTTGTAAAATTACAAGTAAATGCTAAAAATCATAAGTTAAATTGAGATTCATAATTAAGCGAAGATTAATTGCTTCTATTTTACATTTATATCAATAAGTTAAAATTTTAAATAAACTTTTTAATTAATCTCAGTTTCTGCAAACTGGTATAAGGAAATTTTGAACGGATAAAAAAACTATTTCAAAATTATTTTTAATGTTTGCATCAAGTTTTAAAATAAATATCTATTTTTTTTTTTCATTAATTTTTTCCTTCCTATTTGTTTTTAAATTTGGCTCATAAATTTCACATTGTGTGTTTTGATCACGGAAAGTCTTCAATATCTTTTCCCCCTTTACTTTCATTAAGTATCTAATTGAGGTAAATAACAAATTTTTAGGAAATGTAAAATTTTAGAATTTTTATTTGGGAAAAATGACCTGTCTTCAAAATTATTATAGAATATTTTTAGCAGCGAAAAATTATACTGTGTTTACTTTTCAAATAATTTTATTAAATATTTTGCGTCTAAATTAATTTTGTTAATTATGGTCTTAACAAAATTTCTGTGTATTGATATAAGCGAGTGTGAGTTGTAATAAGCGATTTTCGTCAACCCCAATTATCACATACTTTTTGTGGTAGTACTGTACTTTTATAAACACTTAAAGCGTTTATAAAAGTACAGTACAGGTAAAGATATGATTTCTAAGGATTCCAGAACTTAATGTTTTTATAGGTACTCATTGAGTTTGATGTCAGATAAATTTGTGTAAGCTTATGATTAAGATTTACAGATTTGACTTGAGCTTAACTATTACAGGGTAACAAAAAATCTTGGGAAAAGATGTTTTCTACTAACTTTAAATGTTATCCTTTTAAGTCGGAGGTTTCTATATAGTCAAATATGTTGGCAATTAGATTTTGTGAAATTTCTTTGAATGAAAATCATGTCAAAAAATTGATCAAACTAATTGGATCAAGTTTTTTTTTTGTAACTTCTGCGCAGTCGTAGTGTTTTAAAATCACTTATAAAAGGGGAATATTAATATCTTTCAGTAGTAAAAGAATTCGAAACTTGAATTGTAGAAAAAAGATGGAAAGTCCCAATGGTGAAAGGTCGGATAAGCAAACTCTCAAACCTATGATGTGTTGTGCAGGGGTGGCCAACCTCAGAGATTTTTCATTTTCTTATAATTTCGCCAGTTAATTTTTGAATTTATGGATGCACGAACGTATTTTTAAATATATTAGTTTTCACTACTTTGACCATTATAAATTAAATATATTTTGTAAAAGTGTGATAAATATCACGGGCCAGAAAAATATTAAAGTTAGGCCGCGGGTTGGCCACCCTGATGTAGTGTCTCAATAAGATCTTTAAAATTGATCCTTCAATGCGGGAAAGTTGACTAAGTCTTTAAATGTAAGCCACAAGATATCAAGCACATTTAAAAAAAAAAAAAAAAAAAATAAAGCCCAAGTGCCACCAGTAATTGTAAGAAGGCAGTCCATGGCTTCTCTACAGGCTTTTTCAAAGGATAACGAAAAACAGTAGCAACTGTTGAGGTCTGAATCTTTTTCTTGGATGCAAGCCAAAAATCTGAAGTAGAACGCCTAAGTCGAAGTCAAAACAGACACGACCAGGGCCGGATTTAGATGAAGAATAGGCCCTAAGGCTATTCCACTTATGAGGGCCCTTTCACCTCCCATTTTTAAGTTTGTAAATTACTTATTATGTTTATTATTCGTATGTGTAGAATTTCTCCTTATTTTTTTAATTCAGTGTTTACTGTTTTTAGAATAGTGTAGTTCTAATTTTGCTAACAATTTGAATGTAGGCCCCTCTTGATCTTGAGGCCCTAGGCTAAGCCTAGTTAGCCTATAGGAAAATCGGTCCTGACACGACTTAATTCCTTTAATTTCGAAAACCAGTCCAAAAGGTGACATTCTGGATGGGTATTTCTGCCAATGATTTTCTCAATGTATCCAAATAATGTAGTTTTCCTGTACAATCGTCATTTTCGCATGCTGCTGAAATTCGTCAAGAAAATGCAATTTGTTAAGCCTTATCATTGGATGCTAAACAGTCCTGATACTGCACTTGACAGCTTTAAAAAGCTATATAAAAAAAGTCCCTGATGAAATTATAGTCCATCAATTTTGACAAATCTATGGCAAAGTTTCATGTTGAGAAATGTTTTTACAGTTGTATTAGAGAATTGCGAATGCATCGAAAGTCTTTCTTAAAATTTTTTGTTACCCTGTAATTAGGGATTGCAATATCGGACCAAAAGTTCAACACCGGTATTCGGTATTTTTTAGATCTTGATACCGGTTTTAATGACGGTAGTAAAAATTTTAGAAAAGAAAAGAAAACAAAAGTTTTTTTTTTTTTTTTTTTTGTTTGTTTTTATTTGTGTATTATCCAAATTATCTTTTTTTTTATTTCAAAATATGGCTTGGGCTTAGAAACTGCTCTTAAGTTTGTATCTTTATCGGAATTAGATTCTTTCCTCTTTAACAAATTTGTATCATGGTTCGTTTTTAATGTGTGTATGGAGTTAGTTTGTACTTCCTCCATTCACTTTAATAACTCGTGAACATTTTTTACATTGTGCCACCATATTCTTTTCATTATATTAATAATCAAACCGAACCGAAGTATCATCAACTGATTTTTTTATGTTCTTTAAAGTTATTCTTATTCATTATTATGGGGTATTATTTATGAGTATAGATATAATAAATCTTAAAAATATTTTTCAGCTCTAAAGTATGATATGCAAATACAATGTGAATAACTAACTCTCAATTTAAAAATATCGAAGTATTACACACTTTCTTCGCAACTACAACCTTGTTTTCCACAGATAAGAATTTCTAATTTTCAGATAAGAATTCACATATAAGAATAAGAATTTCATAGATACGAATTCTGAATTTCTAGTAAATACCGAAAAAAACGGTATTTAAACTTGTGAATACCGGTATTACAAAATTGTACAAATGACTCAAAATACCGGTATTCGGTATACCGGTATTGCAATCCCTACCTGTAATGTACAGTAAAATAAACTTTTCAATAATGGACTCAAAATTTATTTCCAGGTAGTTTGTATTCCTATTGTTCACGAACGTATGTATATATACTATAGTGTCCAAAAAGTAAGATCAATTTAAAATTCCAGGGGCTTATGGAATTTAAATTTTTTTTTTTAAGGTTGCTGGCACTGTCCTTGACATCTGTGTCAAATTTGACATCAAAATATTCATTAGTGTTTCAGTTAAGCTTGGCTTTGTGAGATGTTAAAAGTGATTCAGGCGATTTTAGAGCTTGCATTAAATTTTGCTTGCGGAAACGTATAGAATATTGCAGAAGGCATTCCTATATCGGAAAGAAATGTTTACGAATGGTATAAACAGTTCAAAGAAAGCAGAGAACGCGTTAAAGACGGAGAGCCCTCTGGTCGACCATCAACCTCAGCCGACGAAGCTCACGTCCAAATAATTAAAGATTTGGTGTTTGCAAACCGTCGATTTACAAAAGAAAGATGAAATAAATTTGGAAGAATAAATAAAGAGTTTTGGAAGAAAAAAATTGGTCTTACTTTTTGGGCACAGTAGTATAGGAAACTTTTATTTTTTTACCTTTTAAATTATTATATGCGTGTGCTAGATAGATATCGGCATAAAGTATTTTAGAGAAATTGTAGTAATAATAGTAATTTTTCCTATTTTACAGATTAATCAAGACGGCTGAATTTATTCGATTACTGTGCGAATAGTAAAATATATTGCTAACAATATTTTTTACATTATTCATAGCACTAAATTTAAGAACCCAATTTGCTTATTTCGATAGGCTAAGTGCGTGCCATTTTCAAAACCGTTAAGTTTTTGGGGTAAAATAAAAAATATATATATATATGAATAATGGACTTTCTTTTCGTTCCATCACTTCGACATTTATCACTGTCGAAATATGCAATTATTTAATCAATCAAGATTTGAAAAGTTCGATGCATCGAATTAAATATGGTTTTATATCTGGAACAGACGAAACGAATGTTGGGCCCGTTGAGGCAGCAATTGAAAAAGGAAAACAAGTGATATTCAACCTGCAAATACCTGATACATTAAAAGGAGAATTAATTGATGTGTTGGTGTCAACGGTGGAAATGATTATGGAGTGGTATGGAGATCATAGATACTTTTTGAGAAGTTATTTTGATGACTTATATAGTTTTCATTGGACATTGGAAGGAGCGATCGACAGACTAAAAACTGCTCAAGCACTGGTTCAACGAAAGGATGCCCTTGAATCCATACGCTTTAAATTAGCGGCAGCTTACTGTTTAGAAGCTGATGTACTGAGATTGTGGACAAGGTCATTTGAAACAAGTGTATGGCAATTCTTTAAGGGACAAACTTCACACGGCCATGCGATATGGCATTCTTACTGGTACAAATACGGCCATAATTTTAGGTACTATAGTGGAAAAATTCCGGGTCATTTATTGAATTACCCAGATCCCTCTCTCTGGCCAATTATGGCTAAGAAGGAACAATATATATTCTACAGAATTTTGTTCCAGAATCTGAAAAGAGCAGTGTTCTAAAGCAATGCGCAGTGAACAACTTATCCAAAATTGACATTATGCGCTTTTGTTTATCACTAATGACTGAGAGTGATGTCGAACAGCTGTTTAGAACTGAAGACGCCGCCATGAGTTTTCTCAGAAGTCTGTTGAAATGGCCCTACCAAAGTTTATTTCTGCGTACAACAAACCAACTGTGGAGATTCATTTCGAAAGGAAACTTCATCGTATTGCTGTATGCTATAGTTTATTACAAACGGAACAAATGCCATTTCAAGTACAATGAACTGCTAATAGAATTCTGGAATCTATGTCCTCCACACCTAAGGGAAGGTGAAAGGCGACCTTTTTGAATATTTGTGATATTTTTTTAAGGTTAATCACTTGTTTTTAACAGCTGGCGTACCGTTTACTGCAACTAAAACATTCCAAAGAACCTCATCCAAAATAAAAAAAATTGCTTTTATTTAATTTCATTCAGCATACGAAGGTCGCCAGGTAAAAAGGAAAAGGCGAACTGTACTCATACCCAACTTTTTATACCGTACACATACCCAAATTTTACAGTGCCCAACCCCTACTGTAAAAGGCGAACTGTACTCATACCCAACTTTTTATATTATGCCAAAGGCATTATTTTCACAAAAAAATAGCATTAATTTATTGTTAGGAAGCTGATAAAAAGGACTTTATGGACTGTCATATTTTACAGCCATTTTAATATGGTTGCTGTTACTGATATGCTGAGGAAAATTATTTTTTCAAATAAATTCCTCGTTGCTTGTTAGAATCTGTACGCCTTCTTGTAAATAAAGCACATTTTTAGTTTTATGTCTCTTAAGTGTCTGAACAGAGCAATTTTCTCATAAAAACATCAATGAATAATTTGGTCTGCCTATATATGAGCATGTGTGTGTTTATATGTATAGCTAGATAAATTAATAACTAAGTGCATTAACATCCATCAATAATTTCATAACAGTCAAAGAAATATGGAGAGGTTATAGGTACCTGATGATTTATTATTTATTAATTTTATTTAAAACTTTTTTTTTATTTATTAAACTTCACAAAAGTACCGTACACTTTACTGATTTAGAAACAAAAATTAATATTTTAATAATTATTCCACAAAAATAATAATTTCACCCTTAAAAGATAAACAATGAAAGATTTTTCTAAATTCGATAAAACTAGGACGCAAATTATTGCTTTAAAATCCTAAAAGAATAAAAAAAGTCCTACGAAGAATTAAATGAATTTATCATTAATTCTTATTTTATTTATTCTTCTGCACTTTGTGCTAGATTTCTTTAAAACCATTTCTAGTAATTGCCATCCCACAGCTCTTAACTACATACAAAGAATCTTCAAATGTTACCTCCCATTTGGCAAGGTTTTCAACTAATTTAAATTGTAAGGACACTTTTTATTTTTTGGAGAAAAGATATATTGAGCTGCAAGTCTTAAGAAATTTTCATTTCTTGACTCGCATTCTGTTCACATTGTCACTGGCAACGTAAGAATTATTAGAGTTTTTGCATAACGTTTTTATCGTCCGATATTTTTCTTTCTATCGCGCATGCTCATATGAATGGCTCAGTAGTGCAATATTACAGATACGCATGCGCAATAGGTATAATGCTTCCTATGAGCATGCGCGCTAGGAAGAAAAAAATATCGAACGATAAAAAAAACGTTATGCAAAAACTCTATTAATGACTTTGATCTGTAAAAGATCTGCTATCTGCTAAAGAACAAAATTCCCACTAACTTTCAAAATAAAAATTGACTGAAATAGTAAGCAAATTCCATGCTGCATGAAAACATCAGCTTCATGCTCCACTTCCATTAACATTTTTCATTGGGAGGAAGTTGAATATTTATAAACAAAAAATAAATACTTTCTTGGCAAATTCTACTCTACGAAATCTTTTTTACACTAATTTATATCGCTATAATAACTGCTTCACTACTAGCCTTCAATTTGTAAGGAGCATACCCTCAAAATGGTTGACGAATTCAATAACTCGCCTGTATAGCAAACCTCATGGCTTAAATCCACATCACCAAAATTATTAAAATATTTTAAAGGCAAACTACTAGATAAAACTGTGCATTCTTATTGTAAATATTAAAAATAAACTCAAAGAAATATTCAATACTATTTAATCTGTATCTACACTCTCAAAAAAAAAAAAAAATAAAATCACGAACATGCATTTTAAGTATGTAGATGACCTTTGTTTAACGATCTAAATTTTTATAAAATCTGTCTTATTATTTATCTAATTGTTTATTTTGAAGAAGTAAAACAAACAAAATTGAAAAGTAAAACAATTGCAAACAAGTAAAAGTAAAACAACACAAACAATTAAACAAAATTGGAAAAGTAAATTAGTTTATTTTGAAAAGTAAATCAAAGTAATTGATACAATTCAAAATGTATCACAATATCATAAGTGATGGGAATTGAATCCAACAAGATTGATTGTAACAAAACTTTGTAATAGCAATACAAATAAGAATTGGACCTTGTTTTAACAAATCGTGCTTTCGATGCTTATTACGTATAAGCTTACTACTTTACTTTTATAGTTTTAATTACGCAAATCATTGTTAAATATCTTTCCATAATTTACCATGTCAAATTCTTCCCACCTGGGACTTTTTGGGATATATATAATGTGTATACAGTAGAACCTCGATAAGTCGAAAACCTCCAAAACTCGAAAAAAAAAAAATTTGTTCCCTTCCCTTCAAGCTCCCAAACTTCCATTACTCGAAATTTCAACCCTCATATGTCGAAATAATGAGTCAATTCCCTACAAGCCATTTTGGGATATATTAACTCGAAAAAAAAAAAAAAAAATTAGACCTCTGTATCTCGAAAAATTAGCAATGTTTGATTTTACAACGATCATTTGAAACTAATTACCTCTATAGCTCGAAGAAAAATGTTACCGGCTTTCGGATTTGTGGACAATGTACGTCATTGTTTCTTAGAAAACAATGTATGAGTATACAGTAAATAGAATAACCAATTCTATGAAATACTCTTATTATTGCTATTGATTTCATTTGAATTCTAACAAATAAGAATATTTATTTATTGTACCTTGCCTCTCTAACTCAAAATAAGAAAGAATCTAAATCTCTGCAAGTCGATCGATTACACTGGTCTCACCCAATCACTCGCTTAATGGCAGTAATATAAACAGTTGCGATGTTCCGTCTTGCGACTCGATTTTTTGTGAAAATGTCTTAGTTTGGCTGGTTTTAACAAAAAAGTGGTTATCTTTTAGTTAGCAATAAATTTAAATAAAGGAATAAAATCTATGTTGTATACTTTAATATCTTTTATAAAACCCTCAATTTTTTTTAGTACTACATCAAAATTTAAATGTTTTACAATATAAAATACCTATATGATTTTAAAAATAATGTTAACGTACAATGAAATAGGCTACATGTAACTCTCGAGTTAAGATTGCCCCAATTCTAATATGGAAGGTACATTCATATTTCTATACAGGAAATTGAAATTTCAAAGGGAAAGTATTATAAAGCCGAAAAAATGTTGCTAAAATTTTAGTATAAATGTTTTTTAATAATCCCCATTCTACAGAACTGAGATTTCTTTATGCTAGATTGATAATATCATTATTTTGAATCCCTATAATACATAGGGATCAAAATAAGGGTATTATCATTATGCTTCATTTATAAATCGAAATTCAAAGATGTATTTAAAATGTTTACTATTTGATAGTTAAATTACTTTTACAAATAAAATAGTATGGGATCCTTATAGTTTTTGGGGTCTCACAATTCTGTAGATCCAAGTAAACAAAATTTTTAAGTTCTAAAGCAACTGTCATAGTTTTTATTTCATCATTAAAATTTGAAATAATGTTATAAAAATCACTTCGTTGTGTAAAAGTTAGGGCTTAAAGTGACTAGTTGTATTTATAAATTTGAAAGCTTGCATAAGCAGAACATCTCTAAGCATAACAAATTGTATAGCGCTAGAAAATTTCTTTGGGATCTGGGAAATTGAGAAATATGCCCTTTTATCAAATTTTTTGTTTTTAGAATATACAGTTATCTTCAGTCTATAATTTTATCCGTAACTGAATTTTTTAATTTTGCCATATCTTGCTTGTTTAAATTATCGAATCTTTTAATGGTAATGACAATAAATTCTTAATTAAGGTAAATTGAATAATAAAAAAAATTAAAATATTTGCCTTTCATTGATGAAATATTCTTAAATCCTAGTAGTATTTCACATAAATGCAGTCAGATTACTTGTATGGTTAATTTTGTGTTGCCATTCCAATTTTTATAATTAATTTCTAACATTAAGATAAAATTGTGTTAATGCGGTGAAAACTACCGAGCTACTAATTTGTTACTTTCATATATTATAGACGTTTTAAACCTTAAAAGAACTCAATTAAATGATTTAATTTGAAATAACATAAACAAGTATGTTCACTAAAATGGATAATGGCAATTCAAAGTTCTGCTGATAAAAAAAAAAGGGTTCTGTTTATTTTATATTTTTTATTTAATAAGCAATCACTGGTCACTAACAGAAAGAAAGAGAAAATGTTGGCAATCTTTGAAAGAAAAGTGCTACGAACTATTTTGGTGGTATCAATGACAATGGAAATTGGCGAAGAAGATACAATTTGAACTTTACAAACTTTTTAGAGATATTGACATTCTAAAATTCATTAATCTGAACAGAATGAGATGGGCCGGTCATCTCATGAGAATGGAAAGCGATACAGCTGCTTTGAAGCAATGCAATCCCTTTTTGGACAGCGACCAAGGGAAGACCGAAAAAGTGATCGATCGACTGTTTAGACTCTGATTTTAATGTTTTTAAAATCAAAAACTGGAGGTCCACGGCAAGGCCCACAGCGGGCTGTCGAGCCAGTTATGATGATGAATAAACAATCAACAATACCAAATTCTTCATTTTACCAATCCATATGATTCTTCTTGAGAAAATTTAGTTTTTTTAAACTATCTCAGTAAAAGTATAGAAACTTCCGAATAGATTGTTTAAGTTTAAAGAGATTTTTCTAATTAAAAAGTTATATTTTTGAAATTTATAAATGATATGTTTTATTAGGAAATTTTTCAAAAAAGAGGCTGGGTTTGTACAATATCGATACACATATGGGAGAATTACAATGTGTTCTATCAACATATAAATTCAAAAGGTTTCTCTTTCATTCTAAAGGGGGGAATTCAAATTAAAAATAGTTTGCATCATTTAAATTGGAAGAATTCTATCGAAATTTTTTGTCGGGATATTCTATGAAAATTTTTTATTCTTGTGATGATGCAAAAGCAAATAGAGAAGGAACTATTTTTGTACTTATATAGGAAGGCTTTTGTAAAAGAAATATATGTGAAAATTAGTTGTACATTATTATTATTTTTTTTTTTTTAATTTGCATGCGATATATAAAAGAGAAATTAAAAATATTGATAGAGGTGGCTAAAATGATCCATACAATTTGTTGTTGACATCATTGTTCAGATATTCTTTATTGTTTTTATATTTAATGTTCTTAACCTTGGATAAGAAAAATATTTTTGAGTGTAAAAATGAATCTTTATTAGAATAATTACCTCTTGAAAGATTGGATTTTTATATCTTTGATTCCAGAAACTGTTTCTGTATAGCAATTAGATAAAATAGTTATTTTTTGACCAGCTTGATAATCATTCAAAGTATTTATTATGTATATGATTATGTTTTTTTATTTATTTACCATAATATCATTTAGCTATAGCTATTTAGTATTTAGTAGCTTTACCATATCATGTTATATGTGTAATATTATATATTGATTATGTATAAAAGAATTGTCTTGAAAGATTGAATTTTATATATTTTGATTCCACAAGCTGTTTCTGTATGAATAATGCAAAAGTTGTAACTAAATGCTGCTCACATGTTTCAACTAATATTTTTGTTTACAAATATTAAAGTAAGAAATGATAAAATTAAAAAATTATCGAACGCTAACCTTTAATAAGAAAATATCAAACTGGCCAAAATTAACTTTTCTATTTATTATGTGTATGATTGTTTTTATTTATTATAATATCATTTAGCTATAGCTATTTAGTACTTAGTAGCTTTTACCATATTATGTTATATGTGTAATATATATATTTGTTAAATATAAAAATTTTCAATAAAAAGGGATACTATCTTAATGATTCAATTTTTGTGTTTGACTAGAAACTTTCTGGCTTTCACTAAATTGTAATTTTCGGATATCCCTTTTTTTTAAATTAATTTTCATTCGAATGTATGTATATATATATCATATTTAAAAAAAAAGTTAAAACCTTTTATGTTGAAATGATATAAGAATATAATAAAAGCAAACATATAGAAAGGAATTGCTTTAGAAAGTAAGTAATTATGGTTTTAAATTCTGGGATGGAGTTTTTTTTTTTTTTTTCACAACAATTACAATACAGGTAAATAATCACTAAAGGAACTACTGCAAGAGATCAAGGCGTTGGAGAAATACTGCTGAATATAGCAGAAACAATAACTTTTGGATTAAGAAGTAAACATAAGTTTTAATTATGGGGCATTTTGTCACTATTTGTATAGAGTATTATTTTAACAAAATATTATAGTTTAAAAAAAAAGTGTGGCGTTTCTAAAAGCGGGGGTGCTCGATATCAATCATTATAATTCACAAGTTTCATTCGAAATGGCAGAGTTAGTTTGAAAATGTCATGCGAAGCATCCCACGCTTTTAAACAGTATTTACATTCATTTTCTCGTCAGTAATTTCATTCTTATGTTAATTATTATTTTTTACTTTTTGTTTGATTTAACTCTAAAAGCCCGTGTTTTTCAGTTCGCAGAAACGCCCAAGGGCTGTTTATGACGTCTCCTATGATTGTTTCCCTCGAGTTAGAGACATCATGGCTGTTATCCTGAACAAGCGACCGCGAGTTCAGTAACGGAGTAGATTTAACACTGTAAATTTTTACGTCCACTGAGACTAGTTAACGCACTGTGCATCTGAGGAGTCGTTTGGCTTTAAAAGTTTCGCGGCTCTATTTTGTAAACAAAACGAATTGGCCCAGAGGTAAGTGACGGACTCCCGACCGTAAGGTTGAGGGTTCGAATCCGGCACTCGGCTCAATTCACTATTTTTATATTTTTGCTACGATGTGCACCTCAATCCTTTCTTAACGGCTGAGTGAATAGTTGGGGTTTTATTGTACGTTTTTACCCCTTTTTTTTGTTAGGAAAATAAAGGGATGGAAAAGAAAAAACCAAAAAACAATAAAAATACTCTAAAAATGAAAAAAAATATAAAAATACGATCCTGATTGTGGCCTTTTTTTGTGTGTGGACTAATCATTTACTTTTCAGCATCAACCTCCAACTGCTCGTCCTCGTTCAGCATAATCCCTTGTTCACTTGGTTCAATGAGTTATCATAACTCTGTTTACTTTTAATATTTTGGCATCGACAACTGGTCCCCTAATTGTACTGAATTTAAATTTAACTTTAATTTCATTTATTTTGTATCTTACTTATTTATTATTAGTATTTTATCTTTTTTTTTTTTTTTTTTTGAGTACCATTTAAATTGAATTTTTTAGAAATTTTATCTTATTTATCTATACTAACCTAATTAAGCAGCCAATTAAATTTGAAAAACATATTTATTAATTAAGATGAGGAGGTTTTAGGGGTATTTCCCAGTTGGTACTCCGTAATCGGTACGCCAGTTGCCAGTGTTTTTCAGTTTTTAAACTATAATTTATTTTTACTTTTTAGTTTGATTAACTCTAAAAGCGTGCTTTTAGTGTTTTTAAACTATAATATTTAAATGAGGTCCCGGTACGGAGGACTGGAACATAGTTCTTACAATAATTTAATGTGAGTAAAACAAAGACTAAATGCGAAAATGTCGAGCCAGGTAGTCAGGCGCGTTATCCGTTGAACTTTTTGCTCACCAATGTAGGTTTTAATGTCTTTACTTTCATTCTATTGGTTAAATTGCTCTTCATAAGTTAAATAAAATCACTAATCCTGGCGATCCTAATCATGATGAGATAATAAACTTATCAAAAATATTTTATTGTCGTCGGTCCTTGAAGTAAGTCTACAACGTTTAAATTAAATCTGATCGCTTAAAAAGTAGGGCAAAAAATCGAACCAAAGAGTCAGTTACAAACAAACATACAGGGAAACTAATAAAAAGCGTATTAATAAAACAGCGAATTGATTGTATACTGTGGGTACAAAAAGTATTTGCACACATAAAGTTTTGTTTACAATTCATAAAAAATGCATTAAAAAGTACAAAAATGGGCATTTAAAACACAATAACCTTATTCATCTAAACTAATTTTAAAATATAAAATAATACTAAAGTAAAAAAAAATTTTGCAATAAAATTAAAATATCTTACGTCAAAAAAAAAGTATTTGCACACTCAACTCAACTTTTAGGGAAATTTGCATTTTTGATAATTATTTGATAGTCATCCCAGTAAATAACATACGTAAGACAACTATAAAAGGAGGTAGTGTCGATACTTTATCAGTTGATTGTTGATTTCAATTTGTGATGGCCCCTAAGAAATCTGAATTGCCGATCTCGTTTGAGGAGAAAAATTGTTTCTCTTCACGAAAATGGCCTAAGTTATCGAGAAATAGGTAAAAAGTAAATGCTTTCTTTTCTACTACATTATAAAATGTCACAAAGAAAAAGGATCTACATCAAATAACTTGCGTTCTGGATGCCCAAAGAAATTTTCACAGGAATTAAGCGAAAATTCTAAGAGAAGCATCAAAAATCAACCTTGTTAGTGCGATAACATTAGCCAATGATGTCGCTTCAACATCTGGAGTTCAAATTAGTGCCCAAAGTATTCGAAATGTCCTGCGCGATGGCCAAATTTATGGAGACTCAAGGAAAAACCTTTTATAAATGAACGAAATAGACTGAAGAGACTCGAATTCGCTAAGAAATATATCAATAAGCCAATTGATTTCTGGAAAAATGTCATATTCTCCGACGAGAGTAAGTTCAATATCTTTAAATCAGATGGCAGCAAATTAGTTTGGAGAAAGCCTTGCACTGCTTCCATACTAAAAATGTATTACCTACAGTTAAAATATGGAGGAGGCTCTGTTATGGTTTGGGAGTGTATGGCCCCAAAAGGAGTTGGTAGTTTGTGTTTCATTGATGGGAATATGACAGCTCGAACCTATATTGATGTGTTGCGAATAACTTGCCACAAAGGGCAATAAAATTGGTATCAGTAATTCGTACTATTTTCAGCAAGACAATGATCCCAAGCATGCTGCCAGTATAACAACAAATGGTTGCTTTTATAATGTACCAGAAGACTTGCTACTCCACCACAATCACCAGACTTAAATCCTATGGAAAATTTGTGGAATTCTTTGGATTTAAAAAGTAAGAAAAAAAAAAGAAGATTTCAAGCAAATCTGCTCTTAAACTAGCTCTTATTGAAGAGTGGTCAAATATTGACCCTACTGTTACAGAATATTTAATTAAATCAATGCCAGCAAGATTACAAGCAGTAATAGATGCTAATGGAATGCATACTAAATATTGGTTATTTGAAATGTTCTTATACATTATATTTCTTTTGTATTCATGTGGGTGTGCAAATACTTTTGACACGAGATATTTTAATTTTGTTGCAAAAAAATTGTTATTTATATTATTGTATTTTTCTGTTTAATTTAGGCGATTAAACTTATTCTACGTTGGCAATACCAATTTTTTGTATTTCTTAATGCTTAATTTTATGATTTGCAAGCAAAAATGTAAGTGTGTAAATACTTTTTGTACCCACTGTATATCAGGCAAGCACTTGATACTGATTGAAATATCTGTTTGTAATTTATTTTAAGTAAAACTATTGTTTTTTGTTTTTTTCACTTGGAATAACTTTAAAAAAAAAAATTGAAGCAGACTAATTGTTTTTTTTATTCTTAAATTGAAAAGAAAAAAAAAATGTACGTATCACTAAATTGAAATTTTTTAAATAAGGATTAGCAACCTATCTTTAAATGCACATAATTTCACAAAGGAAGCAAGACCAGTTATCAGTTAATATCGTTTAAAAAGAAAGCTCAGTCTTGTTGAATGGTGTATTTAAACAGGGTGGTATTTTTTTTACAAATACTGGAAAAGTAAAAAAAAATAAATAAAAAAAAAAAATAAAAAAAAAATAAAAAAAAAAAAAACCAGATTTTTAGCTTTTAATTCACTATAAAATTCCCTTTAAAATTACAGCATGTGTTGAGTTTAAAATTTAGGATTATTTTTGGGTAGAAATGTTTGGTAAGAAGGAATCTGATTTTATTTAACAGGATACTTTAAAAAGAAATTGCCTTATAATCAATATTTATCACTAATTTATGCATAATGAATTAATAATGCATTGGATTTGGAAATTTTAGAAAAATTCAAAGTATACATTTATTGTGCTAAGTATGAGCTATAGAAAGAGTCCTAAAAGGTTTTTTTCTAAGTTTTTCAGATTGAGATGCTGGCAGGTATTAAATTGAAAGTTGATTAATTAATTGAAGAGCAACATTTTTTTTTACTTCTAAAACACGTTTTTGATAACGAAAAATTTAATCACTGCTATTTAAAAGCAAAATCTATTACATTGATAACTGTAGTAGTCGCATCGCATCGCATCGCATCGCATCATCGCATCGCATCTTATTAGCTGCCTATTCAATTTTGAAATTTAGACTTTAGTTTGGAGGCTGATTTAAAAATCAGTTTGTATATAATAAATCATAAAAACAATTGCTTATAATATCAATCTAAAAGCGGTTTGCAATATTAAATAAAGTGTTTGTCATTATTCATGTTTCTGTTCTTTACAAATGGGCATTTTGATTTGAGACCATTTGCACTACAATGGCAAATATGTAAAAGATGCAACTTCTGTTCATCTGTTATTCTGCATCCAATATTATTCATACTTTTTTTCCACCTCTTTCAGCCTACCGTAATTTCCTGTCTGTAATTCTCAGATTATACATTCATAACTAAAGATAAACTGATTTTATTTAACCTTTATTAATTATGCATTTTTAAATAAAATTTACCAATTTATTAGGCCATTACATACAAACTGTGTAAATTTCTTTCTTTCTGGAAACTTCATAAAAATCAATTATAGAAATCTGCTGCCTAAATAATGGTTTTCGACCATAAAAATTGTGTTGTGCGAAAATTGGAAAATAAATAATCTGCTAAATTTAATTGTTGTGGACGGTGAAAAGAAGTCAAATTTAGCGACATACATCAGTGCCTAATGGATCAGTTCTAATGGATGCTAGTAAAAGACATAGAAAAGAAGTTATAGATATAAACTGATAATGCTTTACACGAACCAAATTAATAATTGACTGATACTGGTCAATATTTCCATTTCAAACCTAACTTAACGAATTATTTGTTCGGCGAGGTTTGGTTTGGTTTGTCGCTCTACGGTTATCTTCTGTCTCACGACGGCTTAACAGACCGGGACCTACAGTTTAAAGTGGATTCCGAACCACTACAAATATCCATGTCACCGCCGGGACTCGAACCCGAAACCAGTAGTACCGAGCGCCAGAGCTCACAACCATTCAGGCTCGAGGTTTGGTTTGTCGCTCTATGGTCATTTTGTGCACACTTTAGGCTAATTAGACCGGGACCTACAGTATAAAGGCGATTCCGAACCACTCACAAACATCCATGCCACAACCAGGATGGCATTGGATTCGAATCTGAAGTCTGTCAAAGGCCAGAGCGCTAGTCAATCCGCCATCAGGCCACTTTTCATTTTTAAGTAGAATACAATTCTTTCAGGAAAATGTCTCTTTTGTTTTTACCATATAGTTTATATTTTACTATACATGTTTTTATCTTACAATTTCCATTATCTTCAATTTATGAATTTTTATATAATTGTGGCATCAAAAACACTCTTTAAAACTGCAAAATGTTATGGGTATAAAACAGAACTTAATTGGTATATGGTTTGTTAAAGAACAAGCGTGAATTACGGATTATACTAGGTATTTTTATTTTTTTCGTGTTGAAAATAACTTTTAAGGGTTATATGCGATGCTATGAATGATAGACCAGAAATTACGGTACATTCGATCTTAGCTTGGTCTGTCCCAGTAAGTACTTTTCGTTCAGCATGGCTCTTTGAATTTCAAATCAAGCGTTTTTGGACTGAAGTACGTTAGGACGCTATTCACTAAACCCTTCCGGAACACAATGCTCGACAGATTTCTCAGTGGCAACGTGCGCAGCTGGGGACATTAGTGTCTGGTTCAATTCGCTGGCAGCTTTATTGTAAGACACTGTTTCAGAAAACTGAAGCGACTCGATGGGTTTGGGATGTTCTGCATCTTGCCTAGTGGGAGTTTTCTGGGTATTCACCTATACGATACGCACATGCGGGGTAATCCCTCAAAAGTCTATCAGAAGGCACTGCCCTCCTTCTTCAGTGATATGGAGCCAAGTCAGACTTCTACCTATGTGTGCTCCATCTCAACAGAAGCTGCCCCTTTCCCTTTGTAAAACGGTCATTTTCGACGAATTTTTATAATGTAGTATTTCCTCCCCTGATATATAGTTACAAAAATTTCAGTAATACGCACAAACATCCCTATTATTGTTTAATTTATAAATCTGAAACCGGTTCAAAAAATATTAAATAAAATTTTTATCTAAATATATCTTTCTATTGTTTCAAACACCAATCATTTGATCTCGGGTTGTCTGTCACTACAACGACAATTAGGTGACAAATTCAGTGCATTTTTATTTATCTTTTAGAGCTCCTTTAGCAATCCAATATAAATAAAGCTAATTCAATCTTCAAAAGCATAACAGAAAGCACTTAGCAATGCGATGAAAATCGTATTGTTTACAGAACTTTGGATTGTAAAAGAATCCAACTGGGATATGTCAGTAAAAATGTTTTCAGTGTTAGAACTTAGACAGTAATTAAGTGGCAAAACTGTAGATACTGTTCTTGAAATGTTAGGTACCGTTCTACAAGAGATTTGCCTTTTTAGGTATGTGTTCATACACAGGTTTTTCAGCTGCAAACGATGATTATTCTTCCAATGATTTTTTAAAATCATTTCGTCATAAACATCAAGTTAAAGTTTGCTGAATTACAAATATAAAACACATAGCTTTTCCAATTTTTTTTTTTTGCAAAACTGAAACACTCTGCTGAATAGAAAACTATAATAAGTAATCGTAACGTTATTACTTATAATATATTCAATATCCTTTAATGGAAATTTGTGTACTCTATATATTGGCGATTAGATAACAATTAGACATCACTGCAATAATGATTAGATAGCAAATTCTTCATTTCTTTGCAGTAAAGATAAGAGAGTTTTAGGACTTAATAACCACGTAGATGGTCCATAACTGGTACGTTCACTGCTGTTATCGTTCTTTTCTTTGATAGGATTCCTTTGTTTATATCTTCTTCAAGCAGTTCAGTGTGTTGCTATGGGCGTGCAGATATTTCTTTTTGTCTTTTCTTCCACGAATGACTAACGCATTTATTAAGTTTCAGGAATAGAAAGCATATAAATAAATTCAAATATCGCAATCAAAATAATTGACTCTACTTCTCATTAAAAATAATAGAATTTGGTTGTAAATATGAAAATGAAAAGAAATACTTTTCTATTCTTTTAAGAGTGTTTGTTTTAAATCTATTAAGTAAGTTAGCACGGCTATTACTACTATTACTAATTACTGTTTACTTTAGATCTCTCAGCGTTAGGTAATATACTATATTGTAATAAATAAAATTAAATTGGATAATATTATATTGTTAAGATTTAATATAGTAATCTATATATGAAAATAGATGGATGTGTGTGTGCGAAAATATTTAAGCGTATCCTTAAAATTATACTATCTTACTTTTTTTTACATTAATTTACTATTTTTTATCAAAAATATCGTCTATATTGTCTCTATTTTTTAATTAAACAAAAACTTCTTTTCGGTGCCATCTAGTTTCTTGCTTCTCTGTAGTGCTTTCTCTGTAGTTTTTTTTAATTTTTATTTGCTTTTAGAAATTTCCATGAAATTAAGAAACACTGGCTGAAATAAATATTTCAACACCCAGAAGAAGATGTACTAGATAAACGAAATTTTGGAGATAGGTTTGCACATCGGGAAAATGGCGCCTGTTCAAATTTCACGCTAAACAAGTAATATAAAAAAAAAAAAAAAATTTTTAAGTCAATTCCTACTTTTTTTTCATTATAGTGCAGAAAGTCCTTTATAAATAATTTTCATTCATTTTTTTAAGTTTATCTGGCGCCATCTATTGGTAGATATATGCAACTTAAAGCTAAAATGAATGAATTAAATTTAATGAAGGAATTAATATTTGAAAAAACTGTATTAACATCAAGTGTCATCCATTACAAGTTCAAAAAAATGTATTTGAACTTGAGTGGATGAATAAAAAGTATTTTTATGAAAGATTGAAAATTTGAACAAGATATATATAGGGAGAGTGTGAGCTAATAGAAGGAATTGAATGAATAAAGCCGCATTCACATTAAGGCATTAAATGGCGAGGAGTAAAGCTTCCACCAATTGAAAGCCTAAGAACTAATCGCCTGAGAGTGATTGGTCAACGCTTCACCCTAATTGAGAATGTGGTTTAAACATAAAAAGTATGTTTGCTTTTAATACGTGATGCAGATTTCGTGTGCTCTAACTTCTGAATCGGGGGTTGTGAGCTAAATTTGTGTCAAGAATACCTTTAAGGAGACGTAGAAAGCATTATCAACAGTTTAATGAGTTTGAAAGAGACCGTTTTCTAAAGCTATGAGACAATTTTCTTTTCACGATATTGAAGAAAGAGTCAGGCTGGATGCATGCATATTGCAGCAGAAGCCACGGAATGGTATTAAGAAAAATAGGACCCACACACGGGCTGCAGCGCATAGTACTTGCATCTATAGCAGAAATTCCATCTTCGATTGGCACCAGAGTGGTACAGCGAACGACAAAAAAAAAAAAAATTACTTGAGGGACAACTCCGAACCAGATGCCCTATAGTATTTATATCATTAAATACAAATCAACGTCATCTTCGACTTAGCTAGAGCTCATTGGAGAATGACGTAAAGATCTATTGTGTTCTCAAATGAGAATAGTTTCTGTCTTGGTACCAATGATACCTGTATTTTGATTATAGGGAGGTCAGGTGACCACTTACCAATCTGTCTAGGTTGTAGACACACTAGACCTACACCAGGAGTTACAATCTAGCATTTCCTTTGACAGCAAAAGCACTTTTATCGTTATCCCATGTTCCTTGACAGCAAAATTTGTTCCTCATACCAGTGACTGAATCAATTGCTCTACAATTTTTAATCACTATACCAGTGGGCGTTTTCAAACAGGATAAAACTCGCCATCTTACCACAGCTATCACTCAATGTCGATATGCTGCCTTTTGCTAAATCTTTATCGCTAAATCTTTATCGCATAGAGCAAGTATAAAACATTGTTATTGACAAATCCAACTTCATGCGGCGTATGGGCCGTTGCGTGATTTCTTACATTCTTTCTCTCCCGTCCCGACTGACAAAGTGCATAAGGCATGGGGGGGCATTCCATCACACGAAATGGCATATGGCACCTAAACGATTCTAAGCATGCATGATTACATTCAGAATAGGGGAAACCAGCATATATTAATCTATCACACTTCATATTTGAAATGGCTCTTCTCGTACATAAGTTGCGAGCATAAATCTTGCGCATTTAACTTGTGAACTTCCATCATAAATATATTACCTAGACAAATACTGTGGCTAAATTTCATTCCTTTAAACTGATTTCTTTTTGGTGTTGGGATTTCATTTTCAGCCAGTGGAGTACATTTTTGAAGTTATGTGATTGAGTTCTTTTTTTAATATTTTTTCAACGTTATTTTTATTTATAATCTATTGTACTTTTTATTCTTTTCTTATTTATAGTTATTTAGAATATTTTTCCGTTTACAGTTGCAATTATTTACTTTTCACATTTTATCGTATTAAAATTTACCAAAATTAAAAAAAAATTATTTTATTTTATTTACCAGGGTCATATCTGCTTATTGAATAATGTTGGCTCGAATAAAATATTGTGCAAATTATTAATAAGTAAAATATTATTCTAAAAATTTGACAGTAATTTTTCATTTTGGTAATATTCGAAATATTTTCTTCCTGTTCAAGGAAGTCTAAAGATTGTTTAAATTATTTTTAATCAAAAAAAAAAATTTTATTTATTTAAGCTAAATAGCTTTTAACTTTTCAGTAGAAAGATATAGTATTTTATAAAATGATTAAACGTTTAATTTAGTTATCCAAAAGAGAAAATTGGTTAGGAATAAAATTAATACAACAAAAAGATTATACGTAATATGAAAATACTGAATTTATTTATTGGAATAAATTTATACATTGCCATCAAGAAAATTAATAGGACAGTTAATTATATTATAACAATATTATTTATTGAAACATTTTTAAATATTATCTCTCTCGCATAAGAAAAACGAGTTTCAAAATCATCATTCATTTTTTTAAATTGGAAAGTTATGCTAAATTGCTTTTCTAAAATTTTAAATGAAAATTTTTTATCAATTCATCAAATACATAATGAATGCTATTTTGCATACTACCTAATGCTTTTTCAACAGTATTACAATTTGTTTTAAATAAATTGGTTTTTGAAAGTTCGCCTTCTTCTATGTTCTTCACACTCTATTTAAATGTAGTATTCGTTACTTTTAAAAACTAATTTAGAAACAATGGTCAATGATAAACAAATAACTTTTCAAATAAGGTGAAATATTAAATCTTCTTCGGGAAGTAAAAATCAATCCATGATGTTTCAATAGCACAGTTTAAAAGGTTCCCTTTTCACTACGGTATTCAATGAATTTCTCACACGAGTATATGGAAGGCTACTATAGAAAAGAATATGGTCCATGCTCCGATACTCACAGCAGTTCTGAAATGAAACAAAAAGTCTTTGTCAATGTTCAGTCGAATTACATATTTTACGATAAAAATTTATATGAAAAGCTATTGAAATATTAGAAAACTTTTTCTTCGGTTTAAATCAAAATCGATACATTGCTGAGATTGAGGTGCGATAGTAGATCTACTTCCCCGTGGTGCACCCTAGTAACGACCTAGGCCAGGGGTCGGCAACCTGCGGCTCGCGAGCCACATGCGGATCTTTGGATGTGAAGTTGAGGCTCTTTAGTTCCAAACGCAAATATTATTTATTTTATCGAAAAAAAAAAGAAAAAACACCCATTTAACAATTGTTTAAACATGCATGTACGTAACGCAACAAAGTGGACAGCTTTAAAAGAAATGCCGCGAGTTGAGGCACTTATATTCGACGCATGGAATAGTCTTCCTGATTGCTACAGTGAGGTGAAGAAGTTGGCATTTGAAGTGCTGACTATCTTCGATCGACATATTCGCGCGAACAAGCGTTCTCTTACATGAATATAATTAAAAGTAAAGTAAGAAGCCAACTAACGAATGAAAATTTAAAGTCGTGTTTGAAACTTGAAACAACAAGTTATGCGCCAAATTTATCCAAACTTTCTAAAACCAAGGCAAAGCCATCGCTCCCTTTGAATTTGCTTGCTCAATTGTTTGTTATTGAAGTATAAGTTAGTGTTGTAAGTAAATGTTTAATTGTTTTAATTTTTACTTAAATAATAAGTAATTATCTAATAATGCCATATATATATCATTTAATTTGTTGTGAAAACACTACTAATATATGAATAAATAGCTATTTTTTTCTTATGAATAAATAGATTAGGTTTTATCAAAAAAAAACTTTATTTATGCGAGTACTATTTATTGTTGGCGAGAAAAATTTTGTGGCTCTTTAAAAACTTTGAAATTTTGTAAATTGTAATTTTTGGCTCTTCCGGACTCCAAAGGTTGCCGACCCCGACCTAGGCGGCTAAAAGATCTACTACTATCGGCATGCTGCAACGCACCAACAGTGATCACCTTCGTGGACTTCTTGTTGGCTAAGTGTCTTACAATGGAATGCGGGCTGCCTGTGCCAATCTAAGAAAGTTGAGGTTCAATATTCCCTTGTCAGCTATGACGATGTTGAAACTTGCGGTGGGCTATGACTGTTTGGCGAGCCATCTGTACCATGCAGGTATTTTTGATAGCTCAAATTGCCCGTTCTGTCAGAAAGAAAAGATCATGAAAAGTCACAATATAGCAGGATACCTGGACTTGAGTACGGACTTCGAGGAGAAAAGGTATTGGAGAGTTAGAACTTTGCTGATGATACCTTGACTTTTTCTCTCATATTTTTCTTTTTTTCTTGTGTGTATTTTACACTTTTGATATTGTAATAGTTTGTCATTTTCTGTTGCGATTGGAAATAAAAAAAAAAAACATTTCTGAGATTTCAGTTCAGTTTTTCACTGGCTACCTCAATTGTACTCCGTCAAACATCGAACAATTTACGGAAGGGATAAAATTAAGGAACAGTATAGCATCTTTTATTTTGGAGGAAAAAGAATTATCGTTTTCGAAAAAATGACGTCTATTTTTATAATAAACCTGCTTATGAAACAATTTGAAATAAAAATTTTAATTGGAATTTGATTATTATTAATGAAATTTAGAAAGGATGGATAGAGTTGAATATAATTGAAATACTTACTTCGGCCTCTTTCAAAGGCACTTCCCCAGACTGCAGGAATTTCAGCAGACAGTTTGGGAACGTTGTAGATAGGGGGTCATACTTGCGATCTAAAAGGTACTGCCTGGTGTAGCGAATCTTGAGAGACTTGCGTTCCTTCCAGAAAAGGGGTACGTTCTTTGAAGGCTGATTTTCAGAAGATACCTTGGAAATAATTATATTACTGTTTCAATAACTCATTTTCATCAAGAAATATGGTACTTTTTATTAATGAATTGTATATAAAATTCATAAGAACGTGAATCTACTTAATTTTTACATTTATCGCAAGTTTAAGGACTAACAATTTTAAATCCTGAAAAATAAGGAAAAATATTACTTTCTAGAATAACTTTTAAGGTAACTTCTCTCATTTTCATTTCAAAGGAAAAAACCAAGAAGTAGCCTACAAGTATGCACATTGCCATGAAAATACATTTATTGCTATTTTGTAGAAATGGCATTAATAATTTAATAATGATAAATTTTGATTATAATCAATTCATCAGTTTATGTTAAATTAAAGTATATGTATTCATTGAAATGTAAATCTTACATAGGACGCGTTGCTATTTTCAAATGATAACTTATTTTTAACTTGACGTCATTTGTCACTAAAGCAACAACTATGCAACAGATTTATGGATTCATCACAGGGGGCACCATAATTTGATATAACAATCTCAGTATTTGGTACTTTATTCATCTAACCTAGCGGAAAAACTTTGTGGCATACAGATTCGTTGAGTTCCTGGGGTCTATACCTGCATTAGCCCCAGAGCTTTCAATTTGGTTGCCGAATTTTAAATTGAACTATTTCAGCTTTTACAACTCAAAGAGCTATCTATCCAATTTCTCCTGCTTCTAATTTACAAAATAAAAGAAATAATCAACTTTAATAGTGAATATTTTTATAGTCATATTAAATTCAGTCCACTTTTTATTAAATTAATTTATCCATTTTTTTTTTTTTCAAATTAAAATTAGCCTTTAAATTTTTTATATTATTTAACATAGATTTTGTTTATTGAACATCAGTGGACCTCGTGTTTCACTCATGCATGCCACGATTAACCCACCGATAGTGATGAGGGGAACATATTACATTCTGGAAGACTGGACATATTACCCTTCTTCTTCTCCTAGAAGTCAATTCCCTACATTAGCTTGTCGTATGGAAGAGAATCCGGAAAACTAACACCAGGAAACCTGACTATTTAAGCAAGACGTTTTTACATATTGTTACGATTTTCATCGAGTTTCCAAGTTTTTGCAAGCAGTGACTGCAATGAACGCCTGCAGTTGATTCAAATGTGCGTCCTCCTGCATGTTAATTATGCATTTTATCACCTTATATCAAACTTTTGCCCCTCGTTGAGAATTTTTTAGCATTATAAAGTGACAATGCTAAAAGGATTTGTCCATCTGATTACTACATATTAAGTTTTATGATTTCTTTATTTACGTATTAATTTATGATTTACACATTTTTGTATTTGATTAAATTCAAAAAAGGAAAGAATACTAACAGGTGATTTGATGGCTTCGTTTTTTGCTATCATGGGAAAGATTTTGATCATTTTTCTATTAAAGGTGAATTCTCAATCCGGTTTGGCTCTAAAAAAAATATTATTTTAAAATAAGTAGTACTTAAAATTGCATTCAAATTAAAACTTAATTAAAAACTAAAAGAAAATTAAAACTAAAAGTAAATTATAATCATGTATTATTTACATGTGTATTAAAAATATAACAAACAGGTATTACCGTCATTGGAAAAACCTTTGCTTTCTTCCATAATCTAGAAATAAAAATTGTAAATGTAAAAAATGTCAGCGTATAAATGAATAAATGAGATAATGTTTTAACCCACAGTTAAAAGTAAAATAAAGTTAATTTATAAAGTAATCCTCATAAAGTAATCAGTTATTCAGAATTTTGCGTGGGAATTTGATTTTGAAACTAGAAAATAGAAAGTATTTAGAATAAGAATATATTATATGAAATTCGTTTTTTACAAATGCTGCAAATATAGTTATTAATGACGCTTTGATTGATTTATTACGCTTAAAATCTCGTTATTGATTTCATAAAATCCCCTCAAGTCGAAGAAAAAAACAATATAAATAAATAAATACAACCTGAAAAGTTGGCAACTCGTTACAATCAATAAAAGACAAAAAATAAATGCAAAAAGCGAATATAATAACCTAATCTCAGTTTAAAGAGTAATGGATTATTTTATCTATGATTAATCACAATAATTTTTACACTATTAATCCTGTAATTTATCCTTTGTTTTAGTATAGAAAAACTATTAAAGTCCATATTGTTAGTTAACAAAATTAGGAAGAAATTCTAAAAGGACTCATAAAATTTAATAGAAAATATTCATTCAGAGATACTGGGCATTTAAACTTGAGGTAATTCGTCAATGTAGCAATAAATGTGTAGCAGATTTAAAGCTATTCGGGGTTCACCACGGGGAGGAGGTTTTACGACACTGCACCTACATCGTGAAAAAGAACACCTGCAGAAACAGCATTTGAGGAAAACGCTGACATATTTGACCTCAAAGGATGACGTTCATATGAGAACTTTCGACTGACTTTCACCTAGCGAAAGCCTAGTATATTATCTGTATAATGGTTCAAGGATCGAATTAATTGTGGTATAAAAAAAAAACAGTGACAATCTTTAATAATTTTTTTTTTTCTAGCAAAACATGGATTTCAATTTTGTATTGTCTTTTAAGGTAAATTAGCAATCTTCATGTTGTGTTCACTAGAATTATAGAATAAAGCATGAACTAGTTAATAGAGTAAAAAGCATGACTTTGTTTCATGTAAGCTGGCTGATTTTTTTTTAATTCCATACTGCCTGTTTTTAAACTCAGTATCACTTTTATCAAACAGTTTAATCTCTTTGGTATATGGTACATTTGAAATGCAAGTTATTCTTGTGGAACTCGTAGATAACAATTCACATATTATTGTCTCTGTTTCCAAAAGTTCAGAAATATATATATATTATTATTTTTAACTATATGTGCCTTTTTCCTGAAGTGATTCACCACTACGCCGGCAGATATGAGCAAGTTTATTGTTACTCAGGTTTCACCATCATGTTATGAGTTTTTTCATTTAAAAATGTGCTTAGTTTTTATACAAATTAATTTTTACTTTTTAAATAAAATTATTTCCTCAAAAAAACTGAAGAATGTTTTCCGGTGGCTTTTCAGATTACACTGGTAAGCATCAATTCCTCTATGTAAAAGGATTCTTTTAAATTTCACACAACTAAATCCGAATTGGATAGCCAAATTAATCTATCATGCACAATTTTTCAATAAGAAGGGAGGGATTTTAAATTAAGCAGTAATGCCACATCTAAATTTAGGGAACTTAAGTTATAAAGAAACAACGAAAACTGCTTCATCGGAGATTTTGCATAAATTTCTATGTATAAGCCGGGCCAAAATAAAAAAAAAGATATTTTGTTGGACTTCAAGTTAGTTAATAGTTACAAGATTCTAATTCATGAAAGCAGCTTGGCATATTTGTACAATAAAAAATAAATTCTAAAAATAAATTATAAAAGTCATAAAAGATATTATTCATTTATTAATGAATCTCTTTATTGATTAATTATTGAATAAAACGGTGAAAATGACATTGTATTTTTATTTTTTGTGTAATACTGTAAATAAATATGTCAATCTTTTAGTCAATTCAATATATATTTTTTAAAATAATACTTTCTCTTTATAGTATATGCGAGAGTAGTTTAGATTTCATATTTACTTTTAGATACAACAGAATTTTTGTATACGTTTTTGATCATACTTGGACTTGCACCAAATAAAATAATGGGAAAATAATTAATTCGTTCCCATGAAAAAAGTCCGATTGTTGTTGGCATATTATAAATTGATCTACACTAATGACAAAAATACATAATATAAAAGCAGTTAGATAAAACTAATAATATATAGGAAAAAAAATATGTATATGAAATTTTTATCTTTGTCACTTTTCCTTACATAGACCTCGTTGAGGTCCACCAGAATTGACGTTTACTAAAAATTTCACCAAGAACTTTGATTCTGCCTTCACCTCAAGATGTTACGAAAATGGAACATTTTTGGTCATCCGAGACAATGGACTTTGGATTTTTGTTGGGATGGTTCTCCTCTACAGAAATTTTAACATGCACAAGTAATCCCAAAACAAAATTGTTCGTGCCCGAAAGGATGTATACTAAGTTATTCTTATTTCAAAAGCAAAATATCAAAGCAAAGTATACCAAGGTACCATTGCATATCTAATATACATATTTCTCTTGGAAAATTTAGAAATGTTTTTGTTTTTTTTCCGATCAGTGTTATCAAATTTTACTTCAGAATCACTAAACTGGCAAGTAAAAAAAAAAAAATTTTTAAGAATTAGTATATAAAGAAACTAACAAAAATGTAAAAATTAATATTAATATTTTGAGAATAATATTTAAAATAGTTTACCATGTTCTCAACTTCAGCCATCGGATCTTCAACATCAGTATTACTCATGCAAATCGTTGTCCCGTTGTTTTGTTCGCAATTTGTGGCTTGTTCCTTCATGATTTCAACTTTTTTCAAGAGGCATATTTAAAACTTGTAGAACTTTGGTTTCAACTGTTTAATTCTAAAATAATCTTCGAAATTAATGTCTTTAAAAATAGTTTCAATAGATATTTAAATTACTAAATCATTTATAAAATCTGGTTTCTTCCCACTCCAGGTTACATATGGAGTATGACATTTTTATGATTATTTGCTTCGGATAGCACTAGAAAATCATTTCTTTCAAGACTTTCTGAATTACAGAGGGTATTTATTCAGACATTTTGTAACGATTTTGACTTTCTCCATGAATTAAATTAAATTTAATTAAAAAAATATGAATTGCATCAGTTCGGAAAAGATTTTAATTACAGTCTGCATCATTAAAATATTCTTTGCTTTAAAATGTCGCTGGAAAATAAACAAAGAATCAAGGGCTGTATTTTTTGATTTTACGAAGATAAATACGCTTATTAATAAAAAAATATGTGAAAATCATGGTTTTAATATTTCTATTCATAAAATAAGTGACATAATATATAAAAAAAGGAAAAAATTAGTAAAAGCTTACATTTATTGAGAAAAAGGCAAAACCCAACATAGGTACGTACATCTCTTATCTAAAAGCCGCATCTCATGTTTTAAAAAACAATCCAAATTTCCCCCCCCAAAGAAGTAGCACAAAATCTTTATACATTTCTATAGAAACTGTAAACAAAAGTATAGAACCTGATTTCAAGTTAATAAAAAAAATAAATAATAAAATAAAAACCCAAGCTGGACAATTCTAAGCAGAATAAGTAGATATTTTTTTTTAAAAGTGCAAGCTTACTATGAACGATTTTTAAAAAATGTTACACAAGATTAAATTCATGCATAAAAAGAACTTTTAAAAATGAAATATCTTGCTAGTTCTAAACAAAACAAACATGCAGTTCGATTAAGAGAAAATTGCACAAAATTGTATATTTAATACCCCATATCTTAAAAAGTACGTAATGCGAACAAAATGATGGAAATAATATCTGGAAAATGTTTTTATTTGATATTGATGACACCGCAATGGAATGGATGGTAAAATGAAAATTTATTTATAATCTATATCTAGTATATGATCTACATAATATCTGATGGTCTGATATAATCTATATGATATCTGATATCTGATATGATCTATGGGATATCTATATATATCTATATGACCTATAATTTATGATCTAATATTTATGTATTTTTAATACCCATATCTTAAAAAACTACGCAATGAAAACAAAATGATGGACATAATTTCTGGAAAATGTTTTTTATTTAATATTGATGATTCTTTAATGTCGCTATGGAACGGATAATAAAATGAAAATTTTTCGTCTTCCACAGAATTTTAGCTCATAGAATGGAATGGGAAAACTCTATAAAAAATATATCTTAATTAAAAGCAACGATTAAGCTTAGAAGTTATTTCTTATTTTCATCATTTTTAAAATACTTTCAAAATCATCTAGAAAATCATAATTTTAATCTTATTAAACACAAAAATTAAATAAAAAACCCAAAAATTCTTACTTTGATAATATTGAGTAATTCACTATATAATAATAATTATTAAATATTCATATCAGAATTTCATGGAATTTGCTCTAATTACATTTTCATCAATTTTAAAATAATATTATTATTAAAAAAATAGAGGAATAAACCCTAGTTATGAGCGTAATAATGTTAGTTTCTGCACTTATAGTTTGTTAATTTATAACTTTGTATTATTTTTCAAATTCATTTTCTTCTGAACGCATCTCCAAATTTAAAGTAACTGAAATATTTCTTTGAGAAGAAAATACAATAATAAAGAAAAATGTAATTTAATGAATGCTCTTAACTGCCATAAAATTTATAATAATAAATAAGTTTGCTAATATTTACCTATTCTGTGTTTTTTCCTGTTTCTTGCGTAATATATGTACTTTTAAAAATAATTTTAATATGTAACAGATTTGGATAATATCTGCCATTGCCACTTTCCTTGTTTTTTAACGAGACAAATGTTAATTTGCGTGTAAAATTATGTTTGATTTTATCCAGTTTTAATTCATGCATATCTACTAAGTTGAATAAAGAGGTCGAGTGCCTGAATGCGAAGCGATCATTTACTCAATGGTATGTGATGGAAGTAGGAAAGAAAAGTCACAATGAATAGATAATAGTAATCGTATGAATTGGGAAAAAGAAGAAAAACGAAAAAACATTGAATGCGAATCAATATTGGAAGAAAGATTGAAAGTTACTGAAATCAAGTAGAAAAATAAGTGAACAGGAAAATTATGGTGGTTTGAGGTTTCGATTTCATTTAGAAGTAGAGTAAGGATACTTGTATTTTCCATTCAATTGCGCAAATATAGTTTGTGCCTTGATGAGAGGGTTTTCGTGGGTAGCAATGGTACTGAAGAAATTTCTAGAAAGTATTGTAATATAGTTGTCAATAGAATCAATTTTTAAATCTTGATTAATTGTAGAGTTGCGGAAAAACCAGGCTGCACCAGTGATGATGAGAAGTTTGTTTTGAATAATTTGTACAGATTGTTTTGTAAGATTTTTGCAGCTAGATCCCCAATTGAGGCAGCGTAAGTAAGGGTAGCCCTAAGAACTTGTTTGTAGAGAAGAATTTTGTTTGGCAAAATTAATTTGGAAAATTTATTGATGAATGGCAGAGTGAGATAAAATTTTTCCCAACATTTTTCTTTGATTTTTTGAATATGAAACGTAAGTTTATTGTCTATGATTAAACCGAGATATTTAATATTAGTTTACCATTCAATTTGTTGATCAAAAGCGAGAGATTAATAAATGGTTGTCTGGGGTGTCCTTTTCGCAAAATGATGGCTTGAAATTTAGAGACATTAATAGTTATCTAATTCATGCATATCTAAAACATTCATTATTTAAAACTTTTAAAAAAATCTAATGAAAAGTTTTATTTTTTTATTTAAAGTAATTATAAAATTTATTTAAATTAAAATTTTTATTATTTATTATTAATTATTGTTAATTGTCAATTTAAGGTCCGTGAAATGTGAAATTTTAAAAATACAAGAATTTTGTTATAGAACTTAGTGGGCCTTCACACAAGACTTGTTAAAAAGTTACAGCGAAAAAAAAATATAAAAATCTGAAAGTATAACAAATCAGCCAATTGAACAAGCTATTTTGATAGCAGATGACCTTAATATTTTTCACGAGATTGAACTACAAATTCACCCTGGTACACTCTCAACTTCTATTTCTATTCACATCGATTTAAATATGTGAAAATATACCATTTTCTAAAATTTATTATATCTCCCTACAAATGGCAGTTGCTATTTCGGGTAATGGATTTTTCATCAAGTAGGGAAATGGCATTAAGATTGGTAAGAGGAATCTAACCACTGCTCATTTTTTTTTTGGGCAGAACTCATATCTATTGAAGAAGCTCTGAACTATTATGTCAATAAGGGTGTCAATACAGACATTTGGATTCTGAGTGATAGACGAAACTCTATTCAGCACCTAACTGAATGGTGGAAACATTATCATGAAGCGACGATGAATATTGTTCAACTTTTGGTTGCTTGAGTGCCCATCATAATAATATTTTTTTCAGTGGATTCAGTCTTATGTGGGTGTTTACGGCAACACGATTTCAGATGAGCTGGCCAAGGAGGGCGGTATTAAGAGTTCTACTGATGGTATCTGTTTCTCTCTCTCGGAACTTGACTCTAGGGTCAAATCAGATATCAACTCCTCTTGGAGAAAATCCCCGTGCATGATTAGTATGATTGAAATTATCGTGGTGTTGCTTTAATTGAGGTGGGCAGTATATCGGGACAGACGGTTCTTGCTAAGCTCCGCAATGATCATCTTCATGCTCAACGTCATATGTCGGCACTTAAGGTGCGTCCCCTTTGCCCAAAATGCTCGACCCAAGTAATTCCTGCCCACATCTTGACTTGTATTGGTTGTCAGTTGTTCTCATGTCCTGGAACGGTTTTCATTGTTTGAGAACATACGGTTTCATGTTGGTCTAGATGTTGCTGTCGACCAAGTGAGAAAAGAAACAACAAAATTTAAGAAACGGATCGCGTTTTTTTTTTTTTTTTCATTGCAACATCGATAAATGAAATATATGTATTATGTAATGCTTGTAAAAGATGTTAAAATTGCAAAAAAAAAAAAAAAACATTTTAACAAACATTTAAAATTTAACCTTTTATTAAAATTTAATTTTTCGTATTCCATTAATGTATACCGGGAGCAACCCACAATTGAGTGCTGAAATTGTTTTTTTTTTTCCCCACCGGGAAGAATTTTAGGAGTAACTGTCCTACATTTGCATATTGTGTGGGAAAAACTCGAAAATTTTCACCAAGCAATGTCATTGCATATGGGGAGACACTTACACGCTCTGTCATAACCGCTAAAGAGTCTCCTGGTTTCTGAAAGCAGTGATTCTATTGGAATCTGTGAGTGGATTCCAACCTGATCAAACCTGGGATGAAAGTAAATTTAAAATAGTACTTTTAGAAAATATTGGTACTTTATTGCAAGAATTATATGATTATATTAATGCATGATTTATGTTCAAATTAAACAGATTTCAGAATGACTTTTGAATTTGTTGAAAATTTTTGTACATATATTATAGATGTATGATGTACGTAAATATTTTAGCAGGTTTTCTGAACTATCTAGAAATTCGCTGAATAAATGGAACTGTCACAAGTGGAAGCAACAAAATGACTAAAAGAGTCTCACACTATCTATATCGCATATTCTATGCTATGTCAAATAACCAGTTTGAACCCGTCCACTAGTAAACGCAGCTTCTTCTTCTATTTTATCTAAAAAGTAACGAATCTTCATAATATATTAGCTTATTCGTAATAATTTTGTAATCATTGGAAGATTTTGAACATATATCGTTATTGAAAATCCAAACGAGAGTTAGTTAAAGACAAATGATTTCTAAGGACTGTTTGTGACTCTATCAGATAGAATGTAATGAAACTTAATGATTCAACGGCTGGTTTCTGATATTTTTTATGACTGTAAAAGTCATAAAAAATATCTGCTTCTAAGGGAAAGAAGTCCAAACACGTATATATCATTATTCCAACCTGAGAATGAAACACCCACTGTTTGTATTTTCACTTTTCTTGGCAATGCAGAGTGACTGATCAGTGTGAGATATCACGCATAGTTCAGAACACTATTAACTAATGTTCAGTATATTTGGGTGACTTACGACATGTAATATTCTAGAAAAGTAAGAAAGTTAATACAACCAACGAAACTACAATAACTATGGGAGCTTAATGATAAGGAATAGCTTAAGTAGTCAAACTGAATGTTTCTTGAAGAATTTGATATCAGCCGTATAGTGGTGGCATCGCCAAATCTTATGAAAGATTAGATGTCGTTACAATCAGCTATTTAAGAACCTTTACAAACTACCTTGATAAGCAAAGTATTCAACTAATAGATAATTATCTTTAAATATTTTATAATCAAATTAAAGCATGTTCTTTAAAAAGCAGATGGTTAATTATACACAAATTACTGGATATATGGTTCTACATTAGAAGCAAAAAGTAAGTTTTTCAATACAGGAATTTACATTGAAAGTTCCTTAACAAGGAAAAGGTGCTTCTTTTATGCAAAATAGTAATAAAACCGCAAAGATAAAACAGACATAGAATATGCTTTATTTTCTTAAAAACCACTTTGTAATTGAAAAGAACTCAATGTTAATAATATATTGCTTATAAGCTGAAAATTACGCTCAATATCGAGTGAATTGAATTGAATTGAAATTGCAATGAAAATTGTTGAAGATTCTTAGGAACCACTTTAATATTAAAACGAGCATAAATTTTCAACAATGTAACCATTATTATATTTTATTGTAAATCTGCTTACTCTAATAATATTATTTTTTGTGATGATTTAATTTTAAACAAGATTCTAATTTTTTTAACAAAATTTTATCACGACAGTTATGAAAACAATTTCTCTCCAAATAATAAAGACCATAGTTCATTCATTTGTTTTTACTGAGATAGTTTTTAGAATTTTAAGAGCCATGCGTAGAAATAAACTAAAATCAGATGAATCATTTCTAACAAGACATGGGTTTTCAATCCTAAATTATTTCTATTATTATTAGAATGTGAAGCCTTGCTTCATCCTACGCCCATGTGAAAGAGCGCCCCGCGTGACGTTCAAAAGAAATGGTCGGTTGGAGTGCTAATTCTCACCAGGACAGGAAAAGTATATCTCGCGCATCCTGCGCGTATCTGAGTATCGGGTTTCCGACTTTGGAATGGAGTCCTGCCATGAATCTATCATTATCTATCGTTAAATATGTTAAATATTGTGTGTCTCTAATTGCATGTGTGTGTGTATGTCAATAAAACTGTGGTTTAGTTTTATTTGTTTTTCTATGGTCATTTTGTGCACACTTTAGGCTAATTAAACCGGGACCTACAGTTTAACGTGGTTTCCGAACCACTAACAAACATCCATGCCACCCCCAGGATTCGAACCTGAAGTCTGTGGTACCAACGGCCGGAGCACCAGTCAATTGGCCATCAGGCTGCAAATAAAGCTGTGAGTTCTCCAACTTGTACCTCAAGTATCTCAACCAAACCACACCCAGTTACGATACTGTATGGTTGCCCAATCTGCACACTACAAATGTAATTTAATCAGTTACAAACAATATGGATAAATCAAGTTTTCAGAATAAGTCTCAATTATATTGAATACCATAACAATAAATGCTGTCGCGAGATTGAATTGTAGTATACCTCATCTTTTGTATTTTTACTTTCAAGCAATGGATACAACTTTAAAACAGATTTTCCATTAAAATAATAAATTTATCTATCTTTTAATCGCCCATGACTTCTACTATCAAATATCAAAACTTATAGGTATCTAAATCTACTAAAGGGGAAAAAAATCGATCGATTTTTCCTTCTTGGTAAAAAAGAGTTCTTTCGATCAGGTATTATTTGCATTTAAAAAAAAATAAATCTTGGATTTTCTATCGGTACCATGGCAACATAAAAACATCATTCCTTGTTATTTCTTATGACGTCAAGAATAAATGATACTTTTAAGGAGGTAAAAATAATGTTTTTTCTAAACGGATTTTTTTTTTTTTTTTTTTTTAATTCTAAAGATCTCTATATTCAAAACCCTTTAAAAATACTGAAACATCTTATAAAAAAAAAATCTTATAACTGAAAACTAATTTGCTTCTCTTAGATACATTTTTTTTTCTTGCATAGTTACGTTTATAATGTATCTCCAATGTCTTAAAATAGCACTTCTGAATCATTTTCCTCTTATAGAACTTTTGAAATAATATTTGCATTTCAAAGAATTTCTGAATAAACCCAGATTTAATTGTGTAAATCAATAGAGAAATTACAATTTGCTTTACTAGGCATGTTTAACAAAAATATAATAGTTTATTAGCAAGAAATTAAAATAAATATAATGGCTACTACAAAAATTTTCCTACAAATTAAGTAAAAAAAAAAAAAAAAAAGATTTTTACATTTTGGTTTATTTAAATTTCTTTTAATTGCTTTTTTTTATTAAATTTCTTTCGCGTGCGTATTTATAAAATCGTTTGGAATTATATAGTTATTTTATTTATTTTTTATTTAACCTGTTTTCTTTTTTTCGGTTTTGAACTATAATTGATGAACATAATTATTTTTTTAAGGTTTAATGTGTAAAAGATAATATTCTTCTAATCTGAATAATTTTTAAAGAATAACATCAAAATAAGTAAAAGATAAAAGATTAAACTTTGAAATGTCAGAAGCAAATGCCATGTGATTTATTTAAAGGCCTTCATAGCTTGAAAATATTAATTAGTTTCATGACAATACGAAAAAAAATTAATTAAGTAAGTAAGTAAGTAATTAAAATTCTTATTTATAAAAAATAAATAGTGTGGTGGCGCAATGTTAGCAGATAACAAAAGAAAAAAAAAAAAAAAAAGATAGTATGAAAGTTAAGAAAGCATTTTTATTCAAATCATAACGAATTAGTAAATAATATGAGAATATCAAATATAATTGATTAATTAATGTTATAATTTTTATGTTGTTGTGATTAATTCTCAGTATCCTGCAGTGCTGGACGGACACCCCATGAGCAGTCTACTTAAGGATAGAGGGAAACGAGGCATCTTCTATTGTGATGGAGTACCCGTAAGTAGAAGTCTGACTTGGCTCCGAGTCGTTGAAGAAGGAGGAAAATGCCTTTCGGGAGGACTGTTTGGGGGAACTACCCCGCATTTGCTTTTCGTATGAAGAAAACCCCGAAAACTCCCACCAAGTAGTCTGACTAATGAGGCAAGAGGCTGAACACTACAAACGCCCTCGAGTCTCCTCGTTTTTAAACAGTGTCTACAACAATACCTCCAGGACTACAATGCCAGGCTACAAGATTCAACAATGCCGGATTGATCTTCAGACCTAATGCTCACCAGTGGCGCACATTACCACTGAACCCCGAATCGGGCACAATTTTTACAGTAGAGGAAGGTCGTTCGAGTATAAATAGATGCAGTAGTATTTCATAAATTTCAATCCTACAATCAAAAGACTAACTCATAATGAGGCTCCAACTCGTACAATGCGCTATTAGCATGCAAACGGGGCCATGTTTGAATAGAGTTTGGTACTTGCGTATTAACGCCACCGCAGTAGAAGTTGTGCTAATGCGCCAAAATAGAGACTGTTTTTGAATCTATGTTAAACTCTATATCGGCCCATTTTCGACCGAAATCCGATTGACTACTTTGTTTTTTAAATAAAGTGTTTTGAATTTTGAAAGTGTTTTGATTTTAAATAAAATGTTTTATATATTTTATGATTTGTCACAAAAATTTTAAGTGTAGATTGGCGTCACTTAAAACCGCCAAATCTGTAGCTGCGGTGGCGTTAATACGCAAGTACCTCGAGTTTTAAAATGGCTTAATCCTGATTTTAAAATGGGAGATATAATGGTGTTTCTGCCAGCGATATAAGCATTTCACATCAACAGCCAGATTCCTTAATGGAGATTTTCTGTGTTGTCTCCAGTATGATACGCAAATTTGGGTCAACTTATCTTGAAAATCCTTCTTTTCATATCCTCTCTTTTTCGTGATGTACAAAAGTAAAAAATAAATTCCATCGATGCACCAAAAAATAAATAAATAACGCCCTTTTTTTCCAAAAAAAAAATTATGCTATGTAACAGTAATTATCATATTTATTTAATTTAAGAAAGAACAATTAAAATAAATGACTTTTAATTGTTCAACATAAAGAAATTCAAAAATTAGAAAAAATTAAAATTACACAGCAGCACGAAATTGTAGAATTAGAAAGTTTAAAAGCAGTAAATTAAATTACTGAAAGTTTCATAAATGATCATTTTTTTGTAATGGTAATAATTTATCATAAATGGTAAAATTTAATAATGGTAATAATTTTTGCGTTAAAGGAAGAAGAAGAAAAAATTCTATATTCAATTGATGAATCAGCAAATGAATAAACATACGATTTATTTCTTTTTACACAGCTATATCCATAAGGTCAAGGCAAATTCAGAATCATAAACTGAATATTGTGAAAATAATAATTCATCGGATTCTCTCTTTATGGAAAATATATTTGGCTTTTTTTTTTTTTCATACAGTTATTCAATGAAAAAAATAGCTAGCAGAGTCATTTATATCAAAATGGTTATTCTTATTTAAAAAGTAAACGAGTTTTAAAAAATGAAAAAAACTTGCTGATTAATTTTTAAAATAATCCCGAATCTATTTTGCGTACTAATAAAAAGATGATTGAATTAAATAGAAAATATTTGCTACTTCTCAGTGATCTCATTTAATTATAATTGCTTATCGGCTGTTCTTTTAATACGCTTTTATTAGCTTCGCCTGTATGTTTGTATGTTTGTTTGTATGTATGTATGTAACTGACTTTTCCCCTGGAGATCTGTTTCTTTCTCATATACGCTATTTAAGCTGCAAAAGAAACATTTACAGGCATCTTTCAGAAAGAAAACAGTTGATTCTTTTTAATACGCTATTATATTAGTTTCACCTGAATGTTTGTTTGTAACTGACTCTTTTAGAGTTGATCAAACTAAAAGTAGAAAATTAATTAATAGTTTAAAAACTAAAAATCACGCTTTTAGAGTTAATGAAACTAAAAAAAGTAAAAATAAATTAATAGTTTAAAAAACTAAAAAAACACGCTTTTAGAGTTAATCAAATTAAAAGTAAAAAATAATTGTTAACATAAGAATAAAATGACTGACGAGAAAATGAATGCCACTGTTATAAAAGCGTGGGGTGCTCGATATCAATCGTTATAATTTTTCACTAGTTTCATTCCGAAATGCAGAGTTAGTTTTAAAATGTCATACAAAGCACCCCACGCTTGTTGAACAGTGACATTCATTTTCTCGTCAGTCATTTTATTCTTATGTTAACAATTATTTTTTACTTTTTAGTTTGATTAACTCTAAAAGCGTGTTTTTTAGTTTTTTAAACTATTAATTTGTTATAACATTTACAAACATTTTATCTACACATTTAAATTTTATTTTATTTAAAAAAATTTTTATTATAAAATTGTATTTTATTTTTTTAATTAATATTAAAAACTTTATATAAAGAATTTATTATAACTATTTGCAAAACCCTCATTGAAATATTAATTATTGAAACATACGGTTAAATGCGTTTGTATTAACATTTTTAAAAATAATTTCTTAGAATATTATTATTCTTACATATTTTAGGATAATTATTTTAAATTACTAGATAATTAATTGATTATTTGTTAAAACACTAAATTATTATTTATTTGACTCTGAATATTAAGAGTGTTGCCCGTTTAAACAATATGTTAATTATTAAATAAAAGGATATATTAATGTCCCCATTGTCTCAGAGAGGAAAACTATTTAGCAAAAATTAATCTAATTAACACTAATTTAGAAGATTAAAGACTCTCATATTCTAAATGTTAAAGAGACATTTGCCACTAAAAGTGTTTAATCTTCTCCTTATGGTGCATTCTTCATAACACCTCATCTACTAAAATAGTATTACATACATATGATCAATGATTCGATAAGTTCCTGCATTCCAAGAAACACATTTAATAATAAAAAAAATTTTAATAAATGTAACAAAAATTTTTATTTTTAAATTGTTAAAATGGAAATTTTTAAAATTATGTAAGTTTTCCAAAAAACTGTATAAAATCTTTCTTTAAATTCCTAAACATTTTAATTCATTTTATATGGTCCCCAGGAATAAAAAGATGAATCAAAACTGAAGTAATTTCAACTATCCTCTAACAATGTTTTATCTCGAAAATATCGCCAAAAGTTTGGCGCAATTTCAATTGGCGTTAATTTATTGCCTACTATTATTACTTGACCAAAGTATTTTGATTACCTCTGAGAATATTTATTTTCCTTAAGAGTTAATTTAAAGTTAATTAGCATTATAATTACAACTCAACTCTATTGTTTGTAGTTCACTGTCATCACATGGATTGAGTTGCCGCTGACGCTATAGGATTTTTTATTTGCATTACTCGTAAGTTTGCTCTAGCTAGTCTAGTCATGGAGAATTTTTTGTATGAAATTCTTCCCTTTATTTTGGGATTATTATGTGCACTTTTGGGTTATTTGTATTACCTTCATGCATTCCAAAATAGACCGCGAGAAGACGATAAAGTTGCAGAAAATGCAGGTAAGTTTTATCTTTTAAAGGTGGTATATTTTCTGATGTATTTAAAAGTGTTTGTGAATATATTTACTTTTAATTTAATCCGTGTAAAATATTATTAATAAGCAATCATATGTAATACAAAAGATAGTTTCAAAATAATTAAATAAAAAGTGATATTAAGTACTATAATCTGTATTTTATATCAAGGTAAAATTTTATCTTTCATTTTATGTTCGTTTCATAAATTAAGATTCAGAACAATTATATGTAATAATTGAGGAAATTAATTCTTACCTTTATGAATATGAAACGAAATATTACTGTAGCTAATACGAAAGTAAATCCTTATTATATTTAAGTTATAAAAAAATAAACAATCAATATACTTAATTATATTGATCACAGAATTTGCAAAAAGAAATTCAATTTAGTTAATGTGAAAAATTTCTCAAATAGGTCAAAATTAACAGAACTTTTTATTTTTACCAAGATAGTGTAACAATTCTCTATATGATAAATTTTTTTATCAATATAACATGAAATTATATTCACATATAATTTCATGTTATATTGATAAAAAAAATTAAGGAATTCAAGTTAAAACTATTTAATATTTTATGCATTGCTTGGTTATAATTTTCAGTTTAATTAAAAGTTTCAAAATAAAGTATTTTATTTCATTGAAATAATTAAAGTACATTTTCTCAAAAGGAAGTTAAACAATTATATTTAGAAAAATATATAGCTATTAAAATTAAATGCTATAGTTTGTTTATGCAATTAAAAGAGAAATAAAACAGAAACAACTGAAATAAATTTCCTATCAGTTTGTTTACATTATTATTATACTTAGCATATGTCAAAGAATTAATATTTAGATCATTAATTTATTATATGTTGCACATAGTTATTCTTTAAAAAATTAATACAAAATTATTAAATATTAAAATTACATAAATAAAGCATACAACTAAACAAATTTACAAATAATCTTTTTTGAGTTTTACTTGGCAGTAAATTTTATAATAATTTTTAGTTATTTCTGAAAAAAAAAAAAAAAAAATACATAAAAATATAATTGAATGTTTATGTATGTGTTTGTTATCAATAATAATAAAAATATTGAAGCATTAAAATTTCACAACACTTATTAAAATATTTTTTATTGATTTAAAATGATTTTTTTTATATCATATCATCAATTTCATTAGACTTAAATCAAACTATTTTATCTTGATATTTTGGCTATTTATTCATGAAAGTGAATGTATCAAAAATATTTTGTAACCAACTTCTGATTTATATGAAAGGCTTCAAATTTTTAATGGTTTACCAGTTTTTGAATCGAATAAATTATTTTTATCTAAAAGAATCAAATTATTTTATTGTTGATTATAAGTTTATTATTTTTTTTTTTAAAACCTAATAATACTAATTATTTCTTAATTTACAGTTGTATTCTGTTAACAATTTTTTAGCATAAATAACTATTATTTTGGAGATAATTTTTTTTTAATAAAATTATTAGTTATTCTTCAGAATTTTATGATTTGAAAAAAAAGTATTTTTAGTGGGTAAATGCATAACTTTCTCATTTTTCTCAGCTATTTCTGTAAATTGCCCATTACTTTCGACATTTTTCCTTTTTTAGAACTAAATATTCAATAGTAAATGTGGTTATTTCTTAAACTATGACTTCTGAGTTTTAAAATCAATGTTTTTGGTTTTTTATGTTATACCATGCCTAAAAAGATTAACATTCCCATTAACATATAATTAAATATTGAATTATTATTCTTTTTATTTGTAATTTATGCACTTACTATATTGTAATTTAAGATATGCATTAATATTCAGATGCAGAGGTTAAGAAACCTGTGGAACAACCGGCTCCAAAATCATCAAAACCTAAAAAGATCCCTATGGTAAAGAAGAAAGAAGTGAAAGACACTTATACTCATCCTTGGTTACTCACTAACTTGAAGGGGCATAGTGGTGAAATTTTGGATCTGGATTTTAGTTCTAATGGAAAGCAGTTAGCATCTTGTGGCACTGGTAAGAAGAAAATCTCGAATTCTTTCCTTAGTACTTAATTGAAAATATTTTTTTTATTTATATTTTTTGTGTAAAAATTGAATAACAAAGGTAAAGATTATGAGTATTATGATACAGGAATACCTTGGTTAATGACAGTAACTAATTTTGAAATTACTATTGTTAACTAAACTGTCAGCAGCAAATGTACAATTCATAAAAATTTAATCGAAGATTCACACTTTATTCAGACTCTTCTGCACGAAAAATTAAAAATCCAGTTATAACTGCTAAGCAAATTCC
>BPLR01000399.1:0-46550 GCA_021605095.1 Caerostris extrusa | reverse complement strand
AAAAGAAAATATATTTATCGCAACCCTGCGTATTAGTTGACCTACAAGACTCTCGCTCGGAGAGGAAGTATATTTTGCTGCACCATCGTGCGCGTATCTGGAAATTTCAGATTTTCCGGTTTAGAAGTGGAGTCCTTCCGCGCGTATCTGCAATTATCTGTCTTTAAATGTGTTAAATATTGTTTGTAATGTATTGTATGTGTGTGCGTGTGTGTGCATGTGCAAATAAAACTCTGAGTTCTCCAAACCTGTATCGCAAGCATCTCAACCCAACAACTGCACCCAGTTACATTTTGCTGCCAACCTGCATAAAACACGCCAATCGCTATTTCTGCAGCTTTACTTAGTTAAATTTAAATTTCTATGCAGTTTTGATGTTTTAATTGTTTTTGACAGATCTCTTAAAAGCTATGGAATTTATTGGAGCTGGTTACATTAATGCTGAAAATTACATGCTAAAAACATAAACTATTATCTCAAATAAATAAAAAAGAAAAAGAAAATAAATAAAACTCGTTAAAGATAAACAGGCGTTTCGAACATTTGGCAGCCTGTAATTAATTTTTGTGTTCTGAATATATGAGTTGTGTTGAAATCGAAATTTCGTCAGCTGTATTTGTAAAAAGTAAAAAACAGCAGAAACCGAAGCCCTGAAATCTTAAAGATTTATTGAACTGAGATTGTAAAATGTTTGTGCGTGTATAAAAATAATAATAATAAATTTGAAAATATCATAAAAAAAGAACGAGGCGTATAAATTTATTTGATATTTATGTAAATTTACGAGGTTTTTAGCTGATTAAATGACTTGAAAATATTATAAATATTAATGAGAAAGAAAATAACAGTATTGTAGTGCAGGTTGGGCAAACTGTGATTGCTCATTTGGGCTGAGATACTGTGGAGAGACTGGACGGAGAAACTCACAAAGCTTTTATTTATATATGCACAGACATCACACACACATACAAGGTAACTTATATAGACATAAAATATTATAACACATTTAAAGACAGATACATAGGATTAGTAGATTTGAAGAATTCCACCCCTAAGCCTGAGAAATTCGGATACTGCAGGATGCACAAAATATACTTTCCCCGCCGAGTGAGAATCTATAGGCCAACTAATCTGCCGGAATGCGCTAAATATATTTCCTCTCGGTACGGGGAGACTATAAATCAGCGCTTTCTCAACTGCAGTACAGGGTGGTGCTGTACTTCCTCCCCTCGGATGAGAGTCTCGAGGTGACTCGACTAATACATTTCTAGTTGAACTCCCACAGTGGGCGCCTCACCAGTGAGTAGAAGGAAGCATGGTTACAGTATAATAGTATTTTGTATCTATTACCCCATCTATTTATTAGGGATTCTATATTTTACGTTTAGAAATTTATGTTGAATTTTTTAATACCCATTTTTGAAGTCCATTAAATAATAATAATATTAAAAAAGTATGATAAATTTTATAAATGAATAATAATTGAAAGAAAACAATTTTCTTGTTTTCTTTCTGCTTAGGAATAATGGTGAGATAGAAAATTAAATTAAATTGCAAATTGTTTCATAAAAATTTTTTAAATCGTATAAGTTGCGTATTATTTTAATATTTTTCTCTAAAAATTGCTTTAAAATAATTTTCTTTATTTGTAAATACAGATTTTTTTATTACCATTCTTAGCCAACCATTTTGTTAAAAAAAGTAATATTATATTAATGCATACATTTTACTACCACAATTCAAATTCTTCATAAAATTGTCTACAATAAATAAATAAATCATATGAAATATTTTTATTTTAACATAAAAACGTAACTTTTTATTTTGATGTTTAAGCTACTTTTAAATTTATATGCCTATTATACGCATAAATGGAGAATTCCATTCTGTGAGAATTTTTTAACTAATTTCTTTTGAATTAATTGAGGGATTCGATACGATTACGATGAAAATTCTATTCATTTATTTATCTAATTTTTATCCTTTCTTTTGTTTAGTTACTACTAGTTCCATTTATGATAAATGGGAAATGTGATTCTTTGTTGCTCCACCCGTATAAGAGAATCATTATTGTGTTCATTCACGAAAGAGTTGAATGTGTTCTTTGAAATATATGTTGAGGGACATTTACAACGTTGTATTTTGTGCATTCATTCAAATTATGCAGCAATTATTTTCTAGCTTAATTAAACGCAATTCAGCGGTCGATAGCAAGCATTTACGTTAATTCTCGTCCGTTAAAAATGGCCCTTTATGTACAAATTTGAAAGTTGTTTCACTATGTTATGCACTTATGTGAATAATTACTAGTTCGAATATTTATTTGGTTGGTTTGTTTGAATAATTATTCGGATGAAATATTATATTAAAAACTATTATGCTATTAACTATTTTTAACTATTATGAATATTATGTATTAAAATGTTCTGAAGAATTTAATTTTCACTTCATTTAAAAAAGATTATACAGTAACTTTTTCGATTATATTGCTCATATCAGAAAACAAAGGAAAGGCAATATACAGAAATATATATATTTTACTTCTAAACTAGCAAGATGTCTAATTGCTGAACAAGGTGCTACTATATATTTTTTTAAAAATAAAAGGCGCTATTGAAAAACAATTGAACATGTAACTGCTTTCCACCTACACACTGGCAAGAGCGCTCCATGAATGTTCAGAGAAATAGTCCGTGTAGCCTCGAGACTCTCACCCGATAGGTACAAAAGTGCACTCCAGCTCAGAAACGTTTAGTTTACAATCGGTAATCCAAAGAGGAATATATTTAGCGCAAATGCGTAGTAGTTGGTCTACAGATTCACACTCGGAGAGAAGTAATTTCAGCATCTCTCGCGTACCTGCGTATCGGGTTTCTAGGCTAGAAGTGGAATCCTTCCACGAATCTAGCATAATTTTACTTCTTATGTTAAATATTGTATGTATGTGGTGATTGTGCGTAAAAATAAAGCTGTGAGTTCTCCAACCTGTGCTTCAAGTATCTCAACTAACCACATCCAGTAACAATCTGGTTGCTCAACCTGCACACTACGAATATAATTATTTTACAGTGTTAATTTTAATTTATAATCATTTCTTTTATTACCTTCTATTTATCTTGTAATTGTATTTGTTCAATAGGCAAAATAATTAATACTTTTAAAAAATATGTAAAATAAAATACTTTTGCCGTTTTCTATGTTGGATTTCAGTTCCTTTAAAGTCGAATATGCTAACAAATTTCTTACATTCTAAATTCTTTAGAATTGTCGACTAATGCTTCGCAACACTTGATTGTATTTTATTGCATCTCCCTCCCTGTACATTCTCTCTTATGTTGTATTAATTAATGAATTGACTTTAACTGGCTTCGAAAGAAAAAAAATTAGTTTTAATTTCAATGAATTTAATTGATTTTAATTAAAAAATTTCCTTCACAAGAAGCATAAAATTTGGCTTGACGGATAATTTTCAATGCATTTGGAAAAATTATTTTTTTTTTTTGAGTTTTGCACTGAAAGATTTTTACTAATTTATTTTTAAGTTAATGAAGTATTTCGCTTATTAAAATCAAAACTGAAAAGAAAAAATGTATCTTTTATATCACTGACAATCGCTCGTGTTTCACAATTTACAAATATGTTTCGAATCTGAAAATTGACCACAGATATTTTCCAATGTCCGAATGGACAACTTGTAGATTAAATAAACTAATGCAAGGTGTTGAAGTATGAATAATAAAACTAAATAATTAAATAAACTAATTATATAAGTGAAATGTATATAAGCTAATAATATAATAATTAATAAACTAAATAATTAAATAAACTGATGCAAGAGTTTAGAAGTGAAGTGAAGTAACAACATGATACTTTAAAAACATTATTATTCTGATATGAAATTGAGTTTTTACAACTAAATAATTAAATAAACTAATGCAAGAGATTAGAAGTGAAGTAAAGTAACAACATGATACTTTAAAAACATTATTATTCTGATATGAAATTGAATTTTTACAACTGAATTTTGGAAGCTAAATTTTATTCTGGTAAGCAATTTAATTTATCCATGAAAAAAAAAAAAAAAAAACTGTGTCCTATTGTATTAATCGAAACACTGACTAAAACTCTTTCCATTAATAAGCTGTCCTAATTAAAATTGTTTACATTTTTGCATTAGAATTCACCAGATTATTAATAATTTTCATTAAAATAAAAAAAAATTACCCATGTTCCTCTGACATTAATTAGTATTAAAAGCATGATTAAATATTCAAGTTCATAGTTAAGTTAATGTTTTCCTTTTTTTTTTTACTTTCAATACAAATATTCAATTATCTTAACTTTAAAAAGACCTTTTTACAAGATTTACAAGATTATATTTGTTTAGGTATAATGCGATTATGTGTTTTAATTCTTACAATAAGAAAAAAATTTCTAAAGACTTCATTTTGTTTGTGAGATTAATATTTACATAAGAGATTCATCCTTTTTCATTTTATAGAAAATAGCATAAAGCCCGTATAAATATTTAACGCAGTAGTATCATAAACAGTTCAGTATTTTTTTTTTCATTTTATGCAATTTTTATGTTTTAATTATAATAATTAGTTGGCAAAATTTTTGGTGGGACTCACATACTTGATATGCCAGTTACATGGTTTATTAGATCCGAATAAGGCCTGGTGGGTGAGTGACTAACTCTTTGGCGCTTCGGTGCCATAGGCTTCAGGTTCGAATCCCGACAATACCATGGATATTTATAGTGGTTCGAATCCACTTCAAGTCGTAGATCCCGGTCTAATATGAATGTAGAGCAAAGGGTGTAGGGCTGACAACACTACCCCCATAAAAAAAATGTCAGCATCAAGGAGACAAGTCAGACTTCTACCTTTATGGGTGCTCCATCACTACAGAAGCTGCCCGTGGTTTCTTCCTTTCATGAGACCACATGAGTTCTTGAACTTGGTCTAGATATTGCTGTCTACCAAGTTGTATAAGAAACAACAACAAATATCCGAGGAGTTTGGCAATGGCAACATTTGAAAAAAGTAAACTGCGCGTTTACATAAAATATAATCATTTAATGATAGTGATTGAGTAAATATTATTAGTAAAAAAATAAACAATTAGTTAAAAATAACAATCTAAGCGATCCACCATGATAAATAAAACAAAATGTACATCTTAATTATCTCATTTCTTTCTAACACATTTTTTTAAGTCATTGAATATATGAAGAATTTTTAGCCATTGAAATAAGAAATTAAAAATAGAGAATGCAGAATCAAATGAAATAAAAATAAAAATCGCCATTAGTTTAGGTATTTTTTATAACAGAATTTCAAAAAAAAAAGAAATGAATTTCCAGAACTTTTTCAATTACATATTAAGTCGCATACATAACAATGGTGAACTACAGGTTGGGCAACTCTTGCAAACGATTTTAACATGCCTGTTGAGCAATAAAGTTAACTTGAGAAATTCTGTTGATTTGTCGCATGAACTATCTATTATACTTAAGGCAACAGTAAGTCTTTTTGTGTGGGAATACCAGTTTTCAGATTTATATGGGTTTTTTTTTTACCATATAAATTTGACTATATTGAAGACTCAGAAGAAGTCCTGTTAAGTGAAAAATATTTTTGTCAGGCTTTAGCACAAGACATTTGTAATTTAAATCAGTGAATACTAATATAACTTTCAAATAAAAGCAGTTTGATGTTTTTCTTTTATCTCAATGGCGAAATTCTTACACTTTTAAACTTTAACCCACGAACTCGCTATATTTACGACTGCTTTTTAATAGGTGACAACACTGCTTTAAGTAATAGTTGGAAGAAAGAGGAGGAGTCGAAGGACGTAAAATATAGTTTAGATATACAAGTAGTATTTTTTAAAGTTAATTCCTACTTTTCCACTTATATTGCAGAAAGTCTTTTATATTTTTCATTCATTTTTAAGTTATAAAAAGAATTCTCTCTCTCTCACACACACTTTCTCACCCTCACATACACTTTCCATCTCTCTCACTAATTTATTCACATGTTTCATTTTCTATTTTTGTTCCCTCCTTGACTCAGACTAGAACCCAGAATGAAAAAAAGAATCTGAAAAAGACATTTTTTCCAGCGATCTACACGCTTCGCCACTGACGGTGGTATTTATACCTAAATTTATATCCTGCTAAATATCTTATATAAAGAAATTTTTTTCTCCCATATAAAACTGAAATCAATCAATTAATTAAATTTAATTAATGAATTAATATTTGAAAAACTGCATTTAACATCGAGTGTCATCCACTACAAGTTAAAAAAATGTGGTTTGAACTTGAGTGGATGAATAGAGTGTTTTATGAAACGATTGAATATTTGAACAAGATATATATAGGGAGAGTGTGAGCTAATAGAAGGGAATTGAAAAAGAGACCAGACCATTTGGATATAAAGATAATTAAAGAGACCTGCTATTTAAAATTCTTTCAGTTTGTTTAATGTCCGTTAAAAATTTCTGATATCAATTTTTGAGTTTCATACAGCTCTTTTCAAATAATTCTTGAAGGATTTTACTCCACCCTCAAATAACCTATCAAAACTAGAAGACATGGGAGGAAAGAATTTCTAACCAATGGATTCAGTAGCAAAAATGATGCTAAATTATCTGAAATGTTAATAAGATTAAATAAATTCCTCATTTCAAAAACAAACAAACTCCACGTCTTGAGAAAAATTTCCATGTTGCGATCATTGCATTACTTGTTAAAATCTTTTACAAATTGTAAAATAAATTGCACTTTGTTAGCAGGAAAATAAAAGGAGCAAAAACTACAACACATATTGTATTGAGAACAGACACTTTTACTTTGTTTTTATATTTAATGAAAGAAGGACCACATAAATCAATTCCGTTTTGGAAAATTAAAGTAACTCTTTTTCTAGACAACGAAATCACAAGTTTTGCCACCATTTAGGTTTGTTTTTTTAAGAAAACTACTCAATTATGCAGTTTTGCGAGCATTATTTGCAGTTCAACGACCGAAATTCTTATATAACACAACGAAACTTTATATTTTATAGTTTGAAAAATTCCATAATGAGACATACTTAATAAGTTACAATACCTGAACTGGTATCTCTGATTTTCTCCTTACGATTCAAATTGCCATACTCCTTTACGAAAGCAGGATAAAGCTGTTTCATTCTAATATTTGCATTTAGTCTTTCGGTTTAATTCATTCTGACAGTTTAATTCAACCCATCCTCCGCTATTTTGCATGAATCATCCAATGTACTATGAAGTTCTGGTCCTTGACGGCATTTGAACAATGTGCTGACCACTTCTACACATTTTTGTGCTTTTTGATGACATAGTTCACAATATACGTCTCCTTTGCTCAAAAATTCTATTATTACATACTTCATAGATTTTCCGAAATTTTCTAACACAGCTGTACATTTTCTGCTTGAGAAATAAAAACCATAATACTGTTTGGGGCAGTTCTATAGTGCTCACTAGCTGTGAATCCCTAAAACTGAATTTCAAAAATGATATGGGATACCTAAAATTTCCTTCTTTAATTATGTTATAGAATGTCTAGGGATATGATGGCCAAGTGGCTAGCGCTCTGGCACTCGGTACCACAGGTTTCGGCTTCGAGTTCCGGCGGTGACATGGATGTTTGTAGTGGTTCGGAAACCACTTTAAATCGTAAGGTCCCTTTCTAATAGGATCGCAGAGCGTTGCGGGGTATTGTTACTCCCGCTTATTTTCAAATTACACGCACCCCCTGGGTAGTGCTAAGTGAGTAACGTCGTTGCAGCCTTTGCATGACATAAAAAGATAACTGTCTAAGTATTTTCCACCTGCATGAGGGGAAAAAAAAACCTCTACTCAAGAATCATACAGGTTTTACCAGATTTGTCTAACATTGAATCTGCTACTAATGCAAGACCAGGAATATTAATATTCTCAGCACTAAGTGTCGTAGAAGGATGTAATTTTTTTTTTTTTAATTTATAACTCTGTAAATCACTCACTGACTTCTTAGTGGGTATTACTATAAAATCAGTGAGTTTAGAATGAGACCAGTTTCCATTTTTAAATTATAGCATTAGTTTTTAAATTTAGCACTTGTTTCCGTTACATCAAGGGCGACTATTGGCATATTTATGTTTTCTTTTTACAATCCTTAAATTCTGAGGTTATAAAGTTCAATTATCTTCCTCTATTTAACGAACCTTGTCCTTGGGAAAGGATTAAGGATTTCAAACCCAAATAAGACCAGTTGCAAGAATACCGGTATTATTTCTGGATGAATTAGTACTTGAATGTGAATGCGAATATCCGTTTCGGCTGAGTTATTATTATTTTTAAGGTTGGAGCAGATTGGTTTTGAGAATTTGCTGGAAGAGCAGCGAAGTGATCAATTTCATTTGGCGACAAATACCTCGGTTACGCTGTAACAATGTAAAACATTGGCATGTATGATGTCTAGGAACATTGACAAAATTTGCTGTACATTGACAAAAATTACACATATTTTAGAAATACTCAAATTTAATTTGTGAAAATCATTTAGACAATTTAATTAAAGCTTTTATTTTTAGCGATATAAAATCTATGCAATAGAGTCATTTTCAATGATGTCGGGTTTTTTTTTTACACAATACACAATTAAAAGCATTCGATTTCCAAATTAAGCTTCTGGTTTCGTTTTGGTTTGGCACAGTTTTTTTGTTTTATTAAGACAAAAATTCAAAACAAGTAATATAAAAAAATTTTGAAGTCAATTCCTACTTAGGTCAACAAAGAAAAAATTTCTTCTATTTTTTTTTTTGAGAAGAATCCTTCCTTCTAACCACTAAGCCACATCTGCGAACTCTTGGAAATCATTTGGATAAAATGTCTACTTAAAGCAAAATTTATCAAAACATTTTGATTTTCGCAAGAATTGAACTCTCATTCTTCACCTTCACGTAAAAATACCAAATTCCTTGCATTTTACCGATTGATCTACTGCCTGTTGATTTCAATTTTCATTACAAACTGCTAAAACTCTATTTAATGTATTAAAAATTAATTAAATTTAATTAATGAATTAATATTTGAAAAAAACTGTATTAACATCAAGTGTCATCCACTACAAGTTCAAAAAAAAATGTATTTGCTCTTGAGTGGATGAATAAAAGTATTTTATTAACGATAGAAAATTTTATATATATAGGGAGAGTGGGAACTAATACTAGGAACTGAAAAAATAATTACAAAAAAAAAAAAAAAAAAAAAAAAAATTAGAATAGCAAATAATGAAATTACAGGGAAATCCAAGTAATTGATTTCCTTGTAATTTTCTAAAATTTATGATCTCTTTAGATGGAATTCCAAAAAATTATCTCACTCGAAACTGTGCTTAACAATTGATGTTAGTAGATCATTAGTTTCCAATTTCATCAGCTTTAAGCCTCTCTGACTTCAATTTAAAGTGTCAATTAGAGTTAGATTTTATGGGCCTTGTGACTGAGTGACTAGCACTGGTAGCCACAGGTTTCCGTTTCGAGTACCGGCTGTGCCACGGATATTTGTAGTGGTTCGGAATCCACTTTAAGCCTTAGATCCCTGTCTAGCATGACAATTGGGCGTGAAGGCTGACAACTCTACCTCGTAAAAAGGAAACAACGCCTGTCTCGAAAATCTGCCAGTAGGCAGATAGCCGTGACTCACCATAAGACTGTTGCGCCATTGAAAAGATTAGAGTTAGATGTTAGATTCAGATCTAGATGTTAGACATTAGAGACATTAGATTTAGATTTCTTAAATCTTTTAAAGGATTCCACATGAATTTCTTCCAAGTTTAAAACATTCATAATGCAATTATTAACAATCAAATTATTGTTTTCATATCTCAAAGATTTAAAAGTGACTTTCTGAGTTTCAAAACATTTATCATCACCTTTTAAAGCTGTACGTAAATAAAACAATTTCTGCATATGATTTAATGAGGGATTATTAGTTATTAAATTGTAATTTAAAATTGTTCCGATTATCAATTTTGCCATCAAAATAAGCAAATGTGCGTTTATTTAACATTTACTTTCGTATCTAATTGTTCGATTTTTTTGAGATAGAGGATTGTTCGTAAAATTCTTAAGAACAATAAATATTTGCAAGCTTGCCTTGATATTTCCGATGTCTACTTCCACTGAATTGAAGTATGATGGCTGTTCTGTGGGTTTCTCTTCTATTAATATCACATAATATTGTAACTTGAGATTTTCAATCTCCATTGCTAATTCTAATGTAATTTCCAGCTTACTTTGAGGTTCTATATTATCAGCGAGAGCTGCTTGTTCAGCATTAAAAGTTTGTAGCAGTGTAATTTACTTTTATATCCACCTCGTTGACGATTTAGTTACATCATTTTCTGAATATACTGTTCAGGGGATGAATTTTGAGAATTAGCCATCTTCAAAAATCAACATTTTAAACGAAATAATTATTGCTGTTCTTTGTCTCTGTGTCGACTAAACTAAATGTTGATGTGTCGATGATTAGTAGACTGCAATAAGTTGGGTCGACAAGTCGATTCATGTAACAAGTCGAAATTAACAATAGCAATCTTTGTTAGAAGAAATAAGTGTAACGCCATTCGACAAGACGTCCGATAGCCAACAAGCGAAAATACAAACTAGAGAACTGACACAATAATATCGCCAACATCACATTAATTATTATTGTATATTAAAAGCGTTCGAAATTTAATATTGTACAAAAAAAAATAAGTAGCATGTCAAAATTAACAATAACAATCTTTATTAGAAGAAATAAGTGTAACTTCATCCGACAAGAGGTCCCAGAGCAAATACAAACTAGATGAACTGTCACAGGAATATCACCAACACCATTAATTATTATTGTATGTTAAAAGCGTTTTTAATACCGTACAAAAAATACGGTATTTTTCTTAACAAGTGCGCATGCTTATAGGAAACATTATTACAGATACTTCATGCGCAATTTCCTATGAGCATGTGCGCTAGACAGAAAAAAAGTACCTTATTTTTTAAATACGGTATGCAAACATTAATATTATCGTATGCTAAAAACGTTCGAAATTTAATATTGTACAAAAAAATAAGTAACAAGTCAAAATAAACAATAACAATCTTTATTAGAAGGAGTAAGTGTGACAAGAGGTCATTCGACAAGAGGTCCAATAGTCAACACCATATTCATTATTATTGTATGTTAAATGCGTTCGAAATTTAATATTGCACAAAAAATAAAACTATGTTAATCGAAGGCATAAATGGATAGATGTTTATTAAAATGCTTTATGTTGTTAGTAGCAGTGCATTTGTAAAAACACTGATTCTACACAAAATTTATCAGTTTATTTATTTAACTATCTACGGCTGTTCACTTACTTGTAAGTAGTAACTACAAAGCAGGTGTGCCGCAGCTCATTTTCGTCCTTTGACCTTCTACTTTGTTTCTTGAACTTTTTTCTTTCCGAATCAAAACTTTCGATCTCTAGTAGAAAGGTAAGCTCAGGTCGTTAGCCCTCCTTAACGTTTTTTTTAACATTAGCTCAACGTTTTTGCGATGCAATCATTAGCTAACAAAAACGAATGGATAATAAAATTGATAACATATTGATGAATAAATAATTTGTAGTTCCAAGGAAGTGAAAACGAATGACAGTTATCTGAAATTAATATAAATCACGATGTACATAAAAAGAGTCCGTTCTTTTCTTTAAATTGATATAAAAGCCGTTAATTATTATTATTAACTTATGATAATGATTGAATTGTCTAAGAATAGTAGGTCGATTATTGCATTATGTATTTGAGATCAAACCCATTGTAAAAAAAGAAAATGTTGAACTAAATGTTACGATGGGAACTAAATTTTTATTATTATAATTGTATTAAATCTTTTATGTAAATAATTAAAAAAAATTCAAAATATAACAGTAAAAAATAATATATATATTGTGAGCTGCCAAATTTTTACAATCGAAAGTTCGAAAACAAAGTTCCAAAGATATTTTTGATATTTATCTTGGAATAGTTTTTTTCATCCATATTTTTTGCATTATTATCTTATGATTAAGGATTGGATTGTCTAAGAATACTATGTAGAGAATTGCATTATGTATGAGAGACTAAAATCATTGTAAAAGAAAATTTTTGTAATGGAAATAAACTTTTGTTATTTGAATGATATTGAATCTTTTATGTAGTTCAAAAAAAAAAAAAAATTCAAATAAAGTAAAATGTATATTGCGAGCTGCCAAATTTTTTTATCGAAAAAGTTAATTTTTGATATTTATGTTGAAAAAGTTTTTTTCATCCATGTTTGCATTATTATTATCTTATGATTATGATTGATTGTCTAAGAATAATATATCGAGGGTTTGCATTATGTGTATTTGAGACCAAAATTATTGTAAAATAAAAAAGAAAATGTTACGATGGAATTAAACTTTATTATTAGAATAATATTGAATCTTTTATGTAGATACTTTTTTAAAAAAAATATTCAAATAACAGTAATAAACATATACATATTGCGAAATTACTATCGAAAAGTTCCAAAGGTAATTTTGATATTTATCTTGAAAAGTTTTTTTTCATCCATGTTTGCAAAATAATAGTATCTAAAAAAATTGATGAATATGCCATATTTTTATGAGCAAAAGTGACGAACAAAAAAGAAATCATCAATAAATTTTTCTCGAAATGTCATAAATGTTCCATACATTTTAAGACGAGCCTTTGTTACGAAATTTATAAAAACACAACATCTTTCTGCTATATTCTAGTTCCAATGTTTACAATAAAGTACCTTTCATAAAAATGATAAATGATTTTTACTTCTCTTTCTTCCCAAATGAAAGATAATACAATAGGATGATTCTTTTTTACAATATATTTTGTTGTGAGTTTTACAATACTTTCACAGCTAATAGAAAAACGCAATATTTTGATATGGGAAAAGAAATAATAATAGTTGACATAACATATAATTTATTTTGTGAGAAAAGAAATAATAATAGTATTAAATAAAAAAAAAATCGTTATCGCACGGAAAAGAAAATCATAAAAAAGCAGACTCTACTATGAGATATAGTTTACATAGATAAAAAACACGTTCAGATGAACTGGAAAAGCATGTTCGTGCTGGCTCATCAAAAGAGGGATCCACTTAATAAGTCATTGAAAAGTTATGCAATTTTAGCTAAAAATGACCTTGAATACAGGGATAACCATAATACAAATGATATAAAAATCACTTTCATAAATTTTTTTAAATGTAACTTTTATAGCCATCATAAAAAATTTTTAGAAAATTATTAAAGAAAATTATGCGTGACCGAAAATAGGCAACTATTTTGTTTCACAAGTTAAATAATAAACGATATTATATTTCTTATCCTCTTCGTTTTTTTTTCAACCGTTACAGTTACGCAATAAAAATCTATTTCTTATATAATTGTGGATTTCACGTTTTTCATTGTTTTGTCGCTAGTCACTTGCATTTGATTAAATGGATTAGTGTCAATAACCTTGCAAACCTTGCAGCCGCAAGAATGAAATGTCTTTATTGAAAAAAATTCCTATTTTTTGATGAAGCTTGTTATTTCTAATACTTTTTTTTGTTCCAATGCAGTTGGCAAACACTTAGACAGCTTGGTTTTGAATACCGTAAGGCAAGCGCTGCACAGACGTTACTCACTTTGCATTACCCAAGGGGCGCGTAACTTGGAAGGTACGGACGCGGAGTAACAATGCCCCCACAACGCTCTTACGATCCTATTAGGGACCGGGACCTACGGTTTAAAGTGGATTCCGAACCACTACACACATCCATGGCACTGCCGGGGCTCGAACCCGAAACCTGTGGTACCTAGCGCCAGAGAGCTAGCCACTCGGCAATCAGGCCCCATTGAAGTTTAAAAATCGTACTTGCATTTTATTAAATGACTGGTGTAAATAACCTTCCAGCATACTCCTTGCAGCTGCAGCTACAAGAATGAAATGTCTTTATTGGAAAAGTTCCTATTTTTTGATAAAGTTGATATTTCTAATATTAAATTCTACTATTTTAATAATTATTACATATTAAACATTGATACTAATATGATATTGAACAGATAAAATCGTATACATTTGGAATCGTTTAATGTTAGTTAAACTATTTTAACTCAATTGTTTTTGAGATTTTTAGAACAAGGAATCTTTGACCGCGGCTGGCTTCATATTCTTACATTTTTTTAAGTGCCAGTTTATTTTATGAGATTTTCAGGTTTGAAGGCAAGATTAAAAAAATATATCATGATTCAGCATTAGTGTAATAATAAAATAAACATTTAAATATTAAGAAAAAATATTCGATTGGATGTTTCCTAAATTATTGTAGAAGAACGGAATTTTTAATGATAACCTCCTAACCTAAATGTAGGATCATTATCCATGTAATTTTTTTTTATTTCCTGACATTTAATGTCAAAAACGTGTTCATTTTAAAAATTTTGTTAAATGCGGTTATTGCTAAAAAAATACATTAAAAATACTCACTTCTGTTTGTATCAATGTATATTTACAAACAAGCATTTTTAGGCATGGGTATATAAAAATCCAATAAATAGAAACCAGTTTACTTACCACTTTTGATGTGGCTTATAAAATATTGATGATCACAGTACACTAACATAATATGATGCATCAAATTCTTTTTTTTTGACTGACTTGTGACCAGTGGTAAAAGTGCGCCGCTGATGAGAATTAGGTTGAGGTTCAATCCTTTTGGCGTGTTGTAGACACTGTTTCACAAAACAAGGATATTTCAGCATCTTGCCTGGATGAGATGGAGTATCTGGTGGGAGTTTTCTGGTTTTCCCCCATATGATACGCAAATGCGGGGTAGTTCCGGTATAAAGTCTTCCCTGAAGGCATTGCCCTCATTTTTTAGCGACCTCGGAGCCAAGTCAGACTTCTACTTTAGGGTGCTCCATCACAACAGAAGATGACCTCATTCCATGAGGGACTACTCATGGGGTGTCCGTCCCGTGATCAGGCAAGAAATTCTTTGTTTACTTTTTATTACATTTATTTTTTAATTAAACATAAAGAAATTAAATAAATATATGTCAGATAATGTTCGAGGTTTTTTTATATGTTTGTTAGAATATATGGGCATCGCGGTCTTCACAAGTCTGTTCATTCCTGTGCCAGAAAATATTGTATTGATCAATTGAATATTTATTTTTCTCATATTAATAAAAGTTGCTATTGAAATTTTTGTCATAACATGTAAAACGAATGCCGTACGAATATTCTTATTGAAAATGTTTATATACTACACCAGGGGTCTCAAACTTTCCAGCCTTAGGGCCATACTGTTTACCCAGTAAGTACCAAGGGCCAAACCGTTTTAATTTCTTCCGCCATTATCTATAATTTCTAGACTTGTCGCCGAGTACGCAAAGATAAATTTGATGATAAATTTTGATACCTCGTTCGTCGCGGGCCGGATTGATGACACTGGCGGGCCGTAGTTTGGAGACACCTGTATCACACCATTATTGTCTCAAGGATTTGATTTGTCCGTTACTGATTGTACTAATCAACAGCTAACTCTGTTGATTAAATGTATCAATAGCTAACTGTTGATTGTCGCTATTTGTAACCAATCTCAGTGTAGTTTGGTTTGTCGCCTCTCACGTTTCTCATTTATGCCACTTTTGAGCTAATTGACATAGGATCTACAGTTTAACGTGGATTCCGACTTAATGGCTGTAAACACCAATGCCAACTCAGGATTCAATTTGAAGCCTGTGGTACCAAAAGGCAGAGCGCTAGCCAATTGGCCATCGGATCGCCTAATGTAAATGAAGTTATTTTTTTACAAACCTGCAAATGATATTATTTTAACTCTTGATTCAAATTCTTAATAAAATAATGTCTATCTATCTTTAAGCATATTTTTATGCTCTAAATACATGCCAAAAATTCAGTAAAACTGTATGTCCAATTATTTATTCATTCCATGTTTTTAAAAAATAAACAAGGGTTAATATGTTCTTAAAATTTTAACTCTGGAATTTTATAATATATAAGTCAATATATATCTTCATACTTCTTTTGAAATTTTTGTATGATGAAAACAATTTTTTTATTTTATTTTATTTATTATTACTTTAAACTTGAAAAAAAATAACTGTTTGCAATCCCGTGAAATGTTAGCATAAACTTGAAAAAAGAACTGTTTGCAGAATCTAGCAACATTATATTTGCCTTCACATTTAATTATATTGAATAGAATTGTCCATATTTTCTGCCATTTGAAGGTGCGGAAATTTAAAGCTGGTTTCTTAAAAAGCTTTATTCACTGTAATTAGAAAAGAAAAGTCCTTGAAAACGAGTCTTTAATTTGAATTATTATAATTAATTATTTTGCACTTAAATAAAGACAGTTGTGCGGAAAATGCTTAGTAAATTTTGAAAATTAAGATCTGTAAACATGCCAGCCAAACCCATAAAATGTTAGCATAACCTTGAAATTCAAGAGTGTAATGAAAAAAAGACGTTGCTGCAATTCTGTGTTCTTTTAACGCTGAGACATGCATTTATCCATTACAAAGCATTATTTGTAAAAAGAGTTTGCGATAAAATCAGAGTGACTCTTGAAAACTGTGACGTTTTTTTAACAAATGCTCTTCTATTATTTACTCTTAATGTACTAGTAAAGTGCATTAATATGTATGATTACAGAAATGCTAACTCAGCAAGGACAGTGCTAATGTAAATAATATCTATTCATACGAAGGTTCATCTAATCTTTGCTATTAAAAAATTATCGTGTTAGTAGTTTTAAAAAATGCAAATATTTTGATAACGACACGAATTTTTTCATTCTATTGATCAGAGAAATTCGATGTTTATTTAAAGTCTGATAATACTGATATTTAAAAAATCGAATTGGCATTGCTGTTTCTGAAATTTATATCGCGAATAAATAATTAAATTTTGTCTTTAGATATCATCCATTTTATGTTAAACTTTATTTCTTTTTTTGATGGCAAGAAAAAATTATTTCTACTTCATTTTCTTGAACGAACCTAAAACAATTTACTTGAGCCTATTTTTTTTGCATTAAATAAACTCGTTCTAAATCTATGGTTTTCATAAGTTCTTGAAGAATGCTAAAACATTTAATAGGACCCTTTCTCATCAATAAATAATTAAACTAATAAAGTAAAAACAAGAATAAATAAATGAGGGAAAACAAAAAATAAAGTAAATAAATAAAGTAGAGCATAAATAAATAAATGAATAAAATAAAATAAAAATAAATAAAGAAAGAAAAACAAAATGAAACAAATGAATAAAAATAAAAGAAAAAATAAATAATGTAGTAAAATAAAAATAAATTAATAAAAAATGAAAAAATAGTAAGGGTACTTACGTATTAACGGTACCTTTTTCGACAGTTGCTCCAATAAAGAGCACACGCGCCAACCGCAGCTACAGATTTGGCGGTTTTTAAGTGGCACCAATCTATTCTATTGGTTTGGTAACCTTAGTAGCTGTTAGATTGGCGACACTTAAAAACCGCCAAATCTGTCGCCAAGATACACGTTAATACGTAAGTACCAAAAAATAAGTAAAATAAAATGAAAATAAAATCATTTTTCTCAAAAAATACGTGGTACGTAAAAAAATTATTTTATTAAAAAAAATATAATAAAAAATTAAATTAAAAAAATTGTATATATAATTGAATACATATGTTGATAATTTAAAAAAAAATAAATGACACTATGTAATATCATTGGATATGAGCTTGCATTATTTTACAAAAATAATCTAAAACCTTGTTCAATTTTCGTGTTTATATTAAACTGAAAGTCGTGGCCATTACTTAATGATGTGGTTTACCATTGCTTAAATTTTTTAACTATCAATTTTATTAATTTTATTTTTTTTGATTTTAGTAACACGACAAATAATATTATTAAAAAGTGAAGTAAACGAGAATTTATCAGATATATTTGGAAGAGGTCTATTGGTATTTAGGGGGTCCATATTTTTACACAATTTGAATATCGTTATTCTAAATCATAGTTGTCTATTTTACAGACGTGGTCGCAGTAAACCATGGTTGTCCATCTCACAGTCGGGATCACAGTAAATCATGGTTGTCAACCATGATTTACTGTCGTGGTCTCACAGTAAACCATGGTTGTCCATCTCGCACACGTGGTCACAGTAAATCATGATTGTCCATCTCTCAGTCCGGGTCACAGTAAATTATGGTTGTCCATCTTTTATAGTCGTGATCACAGTAAATCATGGTTGTCCATCTTATAGTCGTGGTCACAGTAAATCATGGTTGTCCATCTTATAGTTGTGGTCACAGTAAATCATGGTTGTCCATCTTATAGTCGTGGTCACAGTAAATCATGGTTGTCCATCTTATAGTTGTGGTCACAGTAAATCATGATGTTCCATCTCTCAGTCGTGATCACAGTAAATCATGGTTGTCAATCTTATAGTTGTGGTCACAGTAAATCATGGTTGTCCATCTTATAGTCGTGGTCACAGTAAATCATGGTTGTCCATCTTATAGTTCTGGTCACAGTAAATAATGGTGTTCCATCTCTCAGTCAGAGTCCTCTCAACGAGTCTTGACGTTTCTGAAAGTATTGACTGCAGTGGGTATGATCAACAAATTCGAATAAGTCTTTCAGCATTCCATTTGAGCATGTTACTATGAGTCAGGCATTATTAACATTTGAAAATCAATAAATATTAAGACCTGGATGAAAAATACATTCTTAATTTTACTTGTTTCATTACTCGCAGCCATGTCGCTATAAATTTGCTGACGCAGTTTGTAAGTTTTGAAATCTTATTTCTTTAACAGCTTCGTAATTTATGCCCTATCAAAAAGTTTCCGTATTCGTAGTTCGTAATTTAAAGAGTTGACGCGTCTAATTATATTTTTATTTTTAACATTAGGCAATTTTTAATGACGCGATATTTGAACATGTGCACTGCTTTAAAAAGATTTATTGGTTCAACACATATATATCTAAAAGTTAAAAGGATAATTAAGGCCGTTTAATACTCTTTTGCTAATGTTAGCTTCATCAAGTTTACAATTTTTCACCATTGATTTAATTCGATGTTTATTTTAAATATATGTTATTCTAAATTCATTTTCAAAGCACGGCTATGTTGTAACCGCTGCAAATTGCTAATATCTAAAATTTTGACATCGATATTTTTCTTAGAAGAATAATGATATCCGTGTTTGTTTTATTCAGGAATTATCGCATTGAATCTTATTTTTAAATTTGTTCTAGAAAAGGAAATGAATAACAACAGAAAAAAATCAGATACATATCTGTTCAGCGTCACACTGAGATGAAATAGAAGTAGCCAAGAAAAAAAAATCAAAAAGTCTTGAACTTTCTCAAGCGTAGTTTCAAGGTTGGAAAATCGTACAGCAATAATGCGGTAGGATTATTACCTTTTTAAATCTTTATTTATCTAATTCTTGTGGTTTCTTTTTTATGATGAAATGGTTTTACAGTCAAAAAAAGCTGTTTGAAAGCTACTTGAACGAAGAAAAGAAAAAAAAAGATAATTTCTTATGGTTCTTTAAGTTACTCTTCTTTCTTCTTCTTCTATATCATGAAGTGTAAATTATGAATGGAATATAATTAACGTTGGTTTCAGAATAGCTGTCAGTTCTAGTAAGAAGCAAAATTATTTGACTTTCATTATTGTTTTATTTACGGCGAGAATTACAACAATATTTCTATCAAAGACGTCGTACTATTTTGTAGCACATTCCATTTTTTTACCACCGTAATTTTAAGAAAAATATTACGTTTATAGTTCTAAAGAGGAAAATTTTTTTAGCAATTCATTCGATATTTTCAGTAACTCAGTATTGTATCTTGGTAATGCTATTTTTCAGAAAGTGTTAGAAGCTGGTAAGGAATATTAGTTCTGCAAATGATTTAGACACTTACATTTTTGGAATGTATTATATTATATTAATTCATGATTAGTATTTGATTGCGTTCGGAATGTCTCGAAATCCCATTATAAATCATCAAAACGAGTACATTTTTATTACCAATTTTCATTATAATCAAAAATTTAATTTATTGAGAAATAAATTAGATGGATTGCTAAAAAATTGCTTTTAGAATTAAACTTAAATGAACTGAATATTTTGCACTACAATTATAATTTACATTAAACAAAAAATAAACTCATTGGATTTGTGGAAAAATTTTTTTAAACATGTCTTTCTATGATAATTATTTATGAACCCGGAGATTTCATATAACAAGATAATTAATATTAAAATTTGATGTATTCAATTCAATTATTATTATAGTAAACGGCAATAAAATTTTTGAAAGGGAAAAAAATTAATTTTTAGGTATGTTTCAAGAACAAAGAGAAAGCTCGTTGTATTGTCTAAACCTTTTGAATTCTATTTTCAAAAGCCTTTACGTAATTGTGTCTAAATAACACTAATGTAATATATAAGAAATTAGTTTCCATCGGATATTAAAAATCTCACATCGTAGAAAGCCAGTCAAATGAAAACTTGAGTAAGCATTAAATCAAGCGATTGGCCTGTTTAAAAGTGTGAAAAAATTAAGCTTTCTGATCGCTGATATACTAGACCGGGACCTGGGCCTGATGGCCGAATAACTAATTCTCTAGCGCTCAGTGCCACTGGTTTCGGTTTCGAGTCCCAGCAGTAACATGGTTGTTTGTAGTGGTTCGTAATCCACTTTAAATCGTAGGTTCCGGTCTAATATAATTCTTGGGCGTAGTGCTGGTAACCCTATCCGGTAAAAAGAAAACAGCACCTGACTCGAAATCTGCCAGTAGGTAGACGGCTTTAGCCCACCATGGGAGCTGTTGCGTCAATGAAGAAGACCGGGACCAACAACGTGGTTTCCTAACCGTTAACAAACATTCATGCCACCGCCAGGATTCGAACCTGAAGGTTGTGGTACCAACGGCCAGAATTGTAGCTGGCCATTAGGTCACCGAAATTCAAATTGAAAATGACTCGATATGCGGAACGTGAGAACGTGCTGCAGGTTGGATGGGGTTTACGTCTTGAGTTTCTATTGGCAATTCAATTTTATAGAATTAATAATTGTCACAAATATTTTTTTCTGAATAAAAATATGGATTAAACACACGAACAGTTTTGTGTTCTTTTAAAAATATTATGCATCTTTTTTCAAAATTGCTGGGATAAAAAAAATTAAATGGGATATAAAATAGTATTCATTCTCTAATAGTAATGTTGTTAATTCTTATTGTAAACGACATAGTGAAATACCTCAAATTCTAATAAATAACACTATTATTAAAAATCCGATAATTCTTTCTTTTACTGAAACTGTCAGATATTCCGAAATCCAACATACTTTCAAAGTGAAAGTATGTTGGATTTCAGAATATATATTCATAACATACCATAGTACTATTGAGAAATTCTAATTTTTTTTTTTTTTTAAGTTTAAATAACAAAGAACTTTTCGACCTGCACCATTTTGCCTTAAAGGAGCAAAAATGAAAGGAAATTAGACAACTAATATTAAAAGTGATAATCACGCTACGCAAGAGTCGGCAATTTTTTTCGGCATATTCGACCTTGAATAGATAGCAAACCGCTGTTTAGAAAAGGTTCAAGAACAAGCTTTTTTTTTCATTCATAATGTTGTACTTGACCCAAAAAGATTGTATTGGTATGTATTCTTTTTTTTTTCCGGTTTTTGTTTATTTCTTTTTCGAGAACAAGAAAATTAAAAGACAGCAACTCAATACATTAAAAAAGAATAATTACAGTTACTAATACTGTGTCCAAAAGTAAGGCCAGTTTTCAATTTAAATTTCCCGGGCATATGGTATTTCAATTTTTTTCTTCTTTTTTATGTTGTTGACAATGTCCTTGACATCTGTGTGAAATTTTACTTCAAAATATTCATTAATGCTTGAGTTACTCTCGATTTTGTGAGATGCTAAAACTGATTCCGGCGATTTTTTGAAATTTCTCTTCAATCGACTCAAAATTTGTCCCGGGATTGGTCTTTTGAGTTTAGGGAGTAGGCAGAAGTAGCTCGATGCTAAATTAGGTGAATACGGTGGTTATGGAACGATATGGGTTTCATTTTGGCAAAAAAGTCACGAAAAAATCGATGCAGTGTGAGCTGGTACAACCAGCAACCAATCAAAGATTTGACGCGTTTGAAGAGCCAAAACATCTTTTAAAAAATGGAATTTGAAATTCCAACATCATCAGCAAAGATCTCTAATTGTAAATCGACGGTTTGCAAGCACCAAATCTTTAATTTTTGGACGTGAGCTTCGTCGGTTGAGGTTGGTGGTCGACTAAATGGCTCTTCGATATAGGAATGCTCACCGCATGCCTTCTGCAACATTCTTTACGTTTTTCACCAAATAAAATTTAACGCAAGTTCTTGCTCAATTAATTCAGACATTTCAAAAATCGCCGAAATCAGTTTTAGCGTCTCACGAAAAAAAGCTTAACTCAAACACTAATGAATATTTTGACGTGAAATTTCACACAGATGCCAAGGACAATGCCAGCAACCTGAAAAAAAGAAAACAAAAATTGAAATTCCATATGCCCGAAAATTTAACTTACTTTAATTGGTCTTACTTTTTTTGGACACAGTAGTACATTCAAATCACTATCATGTTATTTACCTATAACTTTTTAATAAATCGCTATACAAATTAGCAGTAAAGTTAGACTTATAAAGCTAACTTAGTAGAATCATTTGTCAAAGGCAATGCTTGAAAAAGATGTGTTTTTCTTTATCTTGTATAAGCCTTTTAAAAGGTAACATAATATTCTGGTTTTTGTTTGTTTGTTTTTGCATATTTTTGTACAGTAGCAATTTCAAAAGTCATTTTCCAATTTTTTTGGGGCTTTCTTCTAAATAGGCTTGATTGGATAAAAAAATATGTATAGTCATAACGAGAAAGTTGTTTAAATATGTAATTCTATATTATTTAAGAAGATAATATTGCAAATTAAAACTGATCTGAGAGATTAGTAGCCTCGATAGCATTTGGACGACGTTTACCATTGTTTTCTTTTCCCCTTCCTTTGTCAGTGATCATACTGTTTATTACAGCACTGAAAAAACATTGAGTAAATACTTCCTTTTAACAATTATTATAATCGAAAACTATTGGGGCTAAATTAGACTGGGACTGGACTGTCTGATGGTCGAGTGAGTAGCGCTCAGTGCCACAGGTTTCGGGTTCGAGTTCCCGCGGTAACATGGTTGTTTGTAGTGGTTCGGAATCCACTTTTCAAACCGTAGGTCCCTGTCTAATATGACTGTTGAGCCTAGGGCTGACAGCCCTATCCCATAAAAAGAAAACATCTACTACCTCTGAAATCTGCCAGTAGGTAGACGTCCTTGGCCCACTACGGGGCTGTTGGCGTCAATGAAGAAGAAGACAAGAGACAAAAAATTTAACGCTTATTCGAATCATTAACAAACATCCATAACACCGCCAGATCCGCCAGAGCGCTAGCCAATTGGCCATCAGGTCGCCGAAATTCAAATTGAAAATGATTCGATGTGCGGAACTTGATAACATGCTTTTGATTGGCTGATACTTTACGTCTTGAGTTTTTAGTTTTTAGTGGGAATCAAATTTTTATAGAATGTGTTTAAATGTGTAATTCTTCATTATTTAAGAAAGTAATATTGCCAATTAAAACTGATCTCAAAGATCAAACAGACTTGATAGCATTTGAACGACATGTTTCCCTTTGTTTTCCATTCCCTTCCTGTACTTTGTCAGTGATCATACTATTTATTACAGCACTGCAAAACATTGAGTAAACACTTCCTTTTAACAATTATCCTAATCGAAAACTATTTTTAAAAATAAAAATGTGCTCTGGCAATCTTTCAAAATGAATTAAGTGATTGCAAGACGAAATGCTTGATTTAGAGCGATTGCGATTCATCTGCTATTCAAATTGCAAAAGAAATTCCTCATTTTAACCGGCATTCTAAACATAATGGGGATATTCAGCAACTTAAAAGCTTGTTTAAAAATTTAACATAGATAATAGAGAAAAAACAGAAAAATTTCCTTTTATTTTCGTAGAAACAATTCACAACTTATTGCACTTAATAAAAGAAATAAGAATCAGTCATATACTAGTGAATTGCAGGAACTGCATGTCGTAACTTACATATTTTTGATTTTAAAAGGAAAAACTTATATGCATATGTATACAATTAAATATATAATGTCATTTATGTAAAATAGTCTAGATCAGGGGTCTCCAAACTACGGCCCGCGAGCCAAATTCGGCCCGCCAGTGTCATCAATCTGGCCCGCGACAGCGAATAGCTTATTGTTGCTGTAATAAGTTGGATAAAAAAACACTTTAAAACACTAAAAATTATAGATAATGGCAGAAAAATTAAAACGGTTTGGCCCTTGGTACTTATTGGAGTAAACAGTAGGGCCCTATGGCTGGAAAGTTTGGAGACCCCTGGTCTAGATAATAGAAACAAGTAATATAAAAAAAAAAATTTTAAATCAATTCCTACTTTTTTTCACTATATTGCAGAAAAGTCCTTTTTTTTTTTTTTTTTTAAGTTTATCTGGCGCCATCTCTTGGTAGATATATGCAATTTAAATCTAAAAAAACTAAAATTAATTAATTAAATTTAATTACTGAATTAATATTGAAGAAACTGTATTAACACCCAGTGTCCTCCGCTACAAGTTTTAAAAAATGTATTTGAATTTGAGTGGATGAATAAAAAGTATTTTAGGAACGATTGAAAATTTGAACAAGATATATATAGGAGAGTGTGAGCTAATAGAAGGAATTGAATAAGTATCCATGAAAGAATACTACAAAGTTTTCATCACCATCTACATGGAAGGGAGTAACCACATGCCTCATATGAGCTGTGGGAGTGGTAGAGAAATCGATATGAAGTCTATACTATGATGAGAAATCGATATGAACCCCGATTCCCCCAAAACTCTATTTGAATCGATCAAAATGGGAGAGTTATTCCACATTAAATCATAAATACAACCAGTTAAATTCACCAGCTCAGCTTTGGTCGAATTTGAATCGGTATATGTAGATAAGGTTCAGAACTCTTCCGTTTAACAATTATTACAAAATGTTATTATGGGCTAACATGGGTATGCAGGTAGAGTTAATATAATTAAATTGATAAGTAAAAATTTTTAAAAGTATCTAAAATATGCATGTTATACTTATGACTTATTTTTTTTGCTTTACTTTCTTTTTAGATTAAAAATCGTCACAATAACTTTCCTAATTAAATTAAAGTGATAAAGAGATGATGCTTAATATTTTACACGACTTTTTTAAATGTAGCACAATAGATTTGATAAAAATATATATTTTAACTTTTTAGTGCATATTTAAATTATAAAAAATAAAAAATCCAATTTAAAAAATATTTAAACTGATGTTAAATATTTAAAATTTTGTTTAAACTGATGTTAAGCTTCAGAACAAGGTGATAATAGGTGAATAGTTAAAAAAAAATTAAAAGTAGTTTTTCAAAAGTACCATTTTTAAATTTTTTTTTAATTCGCAGTCAAAATTGTCAAAAAATTCAAGACATTAGTGCCGATTAATGTTGAACGAGATCAGAGATTTTGAGTTTTTGTTGTAGCAATGGTTTTACAGCTAAAAAAAAATTTTAAAGAATATTTTTGATTCTTATCCACGTGCTTTACTTTTTTCTTAAAGCAAAGTTTTTAATGTGGAATTTTTTGATATATATAATTTAAATTAAGACTTATTCAATTTTTAAAGCTTCTCTTTAGGAACTATTTGTCTATAATTTTTTTCCAGTCGATTTGTATTTCAATTAGAATTGTATTCCAACATCAAATAAAAAAATTTAATTGAATATTAAATATTAAAACTGAACTAATGAAGAATACCAAAATATTTATAGTATGTAAAATTTAAATATTTTAAAATTCTGAAATTCCATGTCTTAATTCAATTAGGATTTTTTTCCTTCACATGTCTGTTGCCATTCACAACGTACAAATAATGACGAGTAGGAAACGAACTATGTTAATATTGTAACTTCTTAAACCGGACAGCAATTTTTTTCTGTATTTATGTGCTTAGAACAGCGGTTGTCTAAAAGGTGCGCCCTAGAGTTTTTCAGGTGCGGCTTGTGGAATCCCAGAGAAATATGTGAAAGATATAAAAATAAACATATGCTTTTTTCCTTGTCAGTTTTCTAGTTCAATGACAGCTTTCATTATAAATAAACAACTTTTCTGATTACGTTTTTCTTCTTTTATTTACATATGAAAATGACAGACAGTGATAATATTTATAATGTTTCCGAAATAGGAGAGGTTACTTCCTTCATTATCTATTAGAAGTATTAATTTCTATGTGATTTTCATTGTTAAAAATTTTTCCGTTGCAGCCTGTGAAAGCTCCACCCTCTGTAATTGATCATTTAATATTAACTGAAGAAGATCTAGTTGTTATACCCACTGATCGTGAATTGAGAATTACATATAAACAATTATCTCTTGAAACCTTCTTTAAAAGAAATTTGTGTCAATATCTCAAATAGCTTTCTACAATTTTACTACAATTTTCAATGTGAATTAGGATTTTCTATCTCCATCACAATGAAAAAAGTAATATAAAAAAAAAAAAAAAAAAGTCAATTCCTACTTTTTCCACTATATTACAGAAAGTCCTTTATAAATAATTTTCATTCATTTTTAAGTTTATCTGGCGCCATCTATTGGTAGATATATGCAACTTAAATCTTAAAAAAATTTATTTATTAAATTTAATTACTAAATTAATATTTGGAAAAACTGTATTAACATCAAGTGTCGTCCACTACAAGTTCAAAAAATGTATTTGAACTTGAGTGGATGAATAAAAGTACTTTATTAACGATTGAAAATTTGAACAAGATATATATAGGAGAGTGTGAGCAACATTAGAAGGAATTGGAAAAGAGTGGAAATCTTCAATGTATTGACATGAAAATGAAAGTTTCCGTTTCAAATATATGCTCAAGCATTGAAGAAATCTTTAGGAAACAGCCGACTCATATTTCTCATATACACACGAATGAATAAGCTTCATTTTTTCTGTAATATCTGACTTAATTATTATAACATATTTCTCACAAATTTGTATATATTGCGCCTACGATTATATGTAACATTTTAAATGCTCCCCGACTTCGAAAAAAAGTTTGAGAACCACCGGCTTAGAAGAAGTATTATACTAATTTCAGGCATACTACTGTGCCCAAAAAGTAAGACCAATTATTTTTTTTTTCAAAAACTCTTTTATTTATTCTTACAAATTTATTTAATTTAAATTTAGAGCCAAAACATTATGACCACCTGTCAATAATGAGTTGGCCCACCTTTTGGCGCGCAACACAGCTTCAACCCGCCTTGGCATGGATGCCACAAGTCTTTGGTAGATGGCCGGAGACCAAATTTATTTTATTAGTTTCTTACAAATTTATTTCATCGCCTTCAAAGTAATCCCCTCCGGACACAATGCACTTATACCAACGTTTTTTTCCTATCCTCACTGCATGCTAAAGTCATCGACAGGGATGGCCTTCAAAGCGCTCGCCAATTCACGTTGACTCTCTTCAATCGACTCAAAATGGTGTCCCCGGTGTGGTCTTTTGAGTTTAGAGATTAACCAGAAGCCATTAGCCAGAAGTCGCATGGTGTGAATGCGGTGGTTGTGGAATGATATGGGTATCATTTTGGCGAAAAAGTTACGAACAATCAATGCAGTGTGAGCTGGCGCATTCAGTCTTTTTCGGCACAAATTGAGATTTGACGTGATTGAGACCCAAAATGGAATTGACCGATCCTTTTGAAATTCCAACATCATCAGCAAGATCTCTAATTGTAAATCGATGGTTTGCAAGCACCAAATCTTTCATTGTTTGGACGTGATCTTCGTCGGTTGAGGTTGATGGTTGACCAAAGGGCTCCTCGTCTTCAACGCATTCTCTTTGCCTTTTTGAACTGTTTATATCACTTCCAAATATTTCTTTTAGATATAGGAATGCTCACCGAATGCCTTCTGCAACATTCTATACGTTTCCGCAAACAAAATTTAATGCAAGTTCTTTGCTCAATTAATTCAGACATTTCAAAAATCGCCGAAATCAGCGTTAGCGTCTCACAAAGCCAAGCGTAATTCAAACACTAATGAATATTTTGACGCCAAATTTCACACAGATGTCAAGGACAGTGCCAGCAACCTAAAAAGAAAAAAGAATTAAAATTCCATAAGCCCCGGCAAGTTTAAATTGAAAATTGGTCTTACTTTTGGACACAGTGGTATATGTTTTCGCTTAAGTAGGTTGAAAAGTTTGAGAACCACCGACTTAGAAAAAGTGTTACTAAATTTCAGGCGTATAAGTTTTCGATTAAGTAGGTTAAAAGTTCGAGTTCTCTACCTAATTGTTTCGTGTTTCATCGTTATAGTGAATTCAAGGGCGTTCAGACCGCTTCTTCTGTTGAGAAATTTCGGATATTTCAACAATAATTAGTATTTGTATATAATTTGAAAGTGAAACCTACTGATTTTATGTAATGAGTTTTACTTAGTTTTTAGGAAAGGTCTAATTTAAAGGGTATTTCCTCTTTTTGAATGAATGTATTTTCCCATGTAAATGTCTTCTTCTATTATCTGATACTGTAAAAATTCCCTATATTTAAGTGCATTGCTGTATTTTTTGGATTGATTTTAGTGATATAATTGTTAGTTGATGGTATGTTTTAATCTTTTATGTGAAAGGTATCTGGTTTTTAGTAAAAAAAAAAAAATGTGTTTGTGTAATAGTTCAGTTTGGGAAATTTTTAAAATTTTACAATATTTTAAAACGGGATAGCAACCTGATTTCAAAATCTCACGAACAGAGAATGGAATTTATATTAATTTAATTTAATTGATAATAATTATTTGAATAATATTTTAAAGTAAAAGAAAGTAGGTGTTATTGCAAAAATACTTAAGAAAATTCGTCTTTATCTTGTTTTCGTTGAAAATTCGTTTTTTTTTCTTGTATAACTTGTATAATTAAAAAATTTCAGAAATGTAAGTCGGTCTTCAATTTTCTTTAGGTATTTATTTGCATTTAAAAAAAGTTGGTTAGTATAGATTTTTTAATGTTCTTGTTTTAATATTTGGAATTTATCATTTTAAAACTATTTTTAATTTGACGTTATGATTAGTAGAAATAAAATTACAAGCATTTTATAGTTGGAGAGAATCATATATATATATATATATAAACAAAGGGTAAATAAAGAATTAAACACGTTAATATGTTTAGCATGATTAGCATGTGTGTTGATTCGCTTTTCGTAGAGATTAAGCACACAACATCAACAGTCACTAGGTTAATAGTTATCAATTTTTGATATCCCTTTACCTACAAATGTTTGTTCACAGGTGCATGTTGATTCGTAGGAAATAAGCACACAACACGAGCAGTTACGTGGTTTATAGATATCGATTTTTGATATTTCTACCTCAAATGTTTGCCCACAGGTACGTGTTGATTCAAATAGGCTGGTGAATTTTAGTGTATTATCTAGCAACAGCTTAGCTACTTTGATGAATAGAAGTAGAGCATGTTTGATTAATTCCATACAATAAATGTGGAATTTTTAAAACAAATAGCTAATATCTTTGATAGCCTACAAGTTGTGTTAGGAAAAACAATAATGTAGATAGAGACAATCAATTAACAAAAGTTCTAATCTCTTAATTTGCAATAAATTATAAAACATTGAATACATTCTTTTAAAATATTGAAATGTTTACTTTTTTAATAAACTGGACTCTGGTAACGTTTCTGTTTAAATCTTTCATCTAATTCTTAAAATCCATCAGAAAAACAGGCCGCGATCTTTTCATCTTTCCATTAAAGGAAGTGTTTTGATATCTTGCTTGATACTTCTATTTCTGATACCAAGTGTTCTGTGAACATTTTTATTTTCATGTAAGATAAAGATGAAACGGAAACACTCGTGATATTTATTATTTCTAGAAGTGTAGGAGGATGTTTTGATTTCATATCGAACACTCAGTCTGCTTTAAAGTTTATTTGTTGAAATAATTCAACTAGTAATATTATTTTACTATAACTTGCAAGTATTGTTGGACTCAACAATATACAATGTCATTGTATTTTCTTGTATAAATTTTTTTAAATTTCTTGTATTTTTCTTTTTTTTTCATTGTATTTTTTGTTGTCATTCATGTAATGTAAGCTTGGTTTATCATAACTGCGGTGCCATGGATGTTTATAGTAGAATCCACTTTAAATTGTAGGTCCGGTCTAATATGGCTGTTAGGCCTAGGCTGACAACTCTACCCCCTGTAAAAAGAAAAACATTTCTCGTCTCGTAATCTACGATGAGACTGTTGCGCAAATGATGATGATGATAATGAAGTTTGGTTTATCACTATGCTGTCATTTGTTTGCATGCTTTAGGCTAATTTCGGGACCTACAGTTTAAAGTGGTTCGGAACGACGGATATTGGACGCAGAACGATTCCACAACGCAGCCAATATTGTATTATATTGGCTGCCAATGTTGCCTCGAAAATTACAAATGTGAAAATTCATTAGTCAGTAGATCATATGTTATATGTTCCTTTTTCAATTCCTTCTATTAGCTCACAATCTCCCTATATATATCTTGTTCAGATTTTCAATCTTTCATAAAATACTTTTTATTCCTGCACTCAAATACATTTTTTTAAATTTGTAGTGGATGACTCTTGATGTTGATACAGTTTATTCAAATAGTAATTCATTCATTAAATTTAATTAATTAATTTTAGTTTTTTTTAGAATTAAGTTGCATATATCTACACATAGATGGCGCCAGATAAACTTAAAAAAATGAATGAAAATTATTTATAAAAGGACTTTATGCAATATAGTGGGGAAAAAAAAAAAAGAAGGAATTGACTTAAAAAGAATTTTTTTATATTACTTGTTTTCAAAAATAATATACTTAACAGTTTTAAACTGTACTTGCATAAAATGCTTCGTTTCTTTGAATCTAAATATTCGTACTTTCTCTTCAGACATGCAAAGCTTTTCTTCCGACATGATGTCCGAAAACAGCGGCCACATCGTGTCCATCGCCAGCTTGGCCGGACTGTCCGGAGTGAACTATCTGACCGATTACAGCTCCAGTAAATTCGCTGCAGTCGGTTTCGAAGAATCCCTGAGACTCGAACTCCATGCGGAAGGTTATACTGGAATCCGGTCCACAGTGGTTTGCCCGTTCTTTATCAATACTGGAATGTTTGACGGCGCTACCTCAGGGTAAGTGATTTGTTTTTAAAAATTAATTATTTTAACTTATTATTTGTCTGTTCAAAATAATTTTTGTAGAAAAGTTTGATTTAAAATCTGGAATACCGACATCATCAAGCTATTTATTTGTATCACAATCAGGGCCGGATTTTCCTATACGCTAACTAGGTTTCAACCTAGGGCCTCAAGAACAAGAGGGGCCTACTTTCAAATTGTTAGCAAAATTAGAATTACACTATTCTAAAAACAGTAAACACTAAACACTGAATCTAAAAATAAGGAAAAATTCTACACATATGACTAATAATCAAAAAAATGTATTGGTTAAGATCAACGTGTTCGGCTTATTGGGTCTGTTCGTTTGCATATACTAGATTGCACCAAAGTATAGTTCATACGTTCACTGATTGCAATGGCTATATGTTTAAATAGTTATTGTTACAAGTATTATATGATGCTGAGAATAAATGTCCAAATAAGTGTTGGGGACTTTTTTAAATTTATTATCCGTGTCACATTTTTTATAAAGATTAGTACCCATCACAACATGTTTCATTTAACATATTGATATATATCACAGTAATGATGCATTTTATTATCTCTTCTGTAATTTACAAACAAATGGGTGGTAAAAGGGCCTCATAAGTGGAATAGCCTAGGGCTTCTTTTCATCTAAATCCGGCCCTGATCACAGTACAAATTATTGGCCATGTTTCAATGCCATGCAAATTAGATTGTGATATTAGTACAAACATTAAACATTTTTTTAATAATAGAGGTTATGTAGTCGGAGTTTCTTCTTCTTTGTTTCGGTTGTGGTTAACACTTTCAATGTGGTTACCACCTTCCATGTAGATGGGGATGAACATTTGTAGTATTCTTTCATGGATACTTATTTCTATTATCTAGACCAGGGGTGGCCAACCCAAATGATCTTGCGGGAAACTTTGGAAAGGCATCATAACTCCGCTGGCCGCATATAAAATTACATGTACCCATATTAGATTTAGACCTGCCATAGACATTTTTTTTGAGTGAAAATTGAATCATAATGAGTTATTATTATTGTGTTTACTGTTATTCTTACATGTAAACATAGATAATATAATAATAACGATACTAAACGCATATTGTAAAAGAAATATATAACATTAAAAATGAAATATAACACATATATAAATGTAAACGAAATAAAAAAAAAAACTTTAAAAAATATTTATTTTACTAGTGCGATATTTCTTTCACCACTCTTTCATTTAGCTTTTACAAATCGATCTCAATTTTGATATTTGTACATCGTAATGGGTGTTGCAGGTTAGCGTCCGTTATGTTTGACCGTGTTTTGTGTTTGGTCAATTTCATTTTCGAAAAATGTCAGTTATCAGTCAATTTTGTGTCAGATTTATCAAATTTGAAAAGGTCACTGAGGTCACTTAAAGTGAAACAAAGAACCTGTTATATTAGATGTTCCAAGATACGCGCGCATCATGAGTTCTCTGAATATAATTTGATTATTCTGCGAACTCATAGCTGTAAATTCATAAATAAAACAGGCAATATCTGTCATATATTCACAAGAATGCTATTTTTAAAATTAAAGTTAATTTTTCTCCTAATTTTGACCAGTTAATTTGTGTACATATGGATGCACACATAATGGATTTTTAATACACTGCTTTTTTTCACTACTTTGGCCATTATAAAATAAATATATTTTCTAAAAGTGTGATAAATCTCACGGGCCGGAAAAATGTTGAAGGCGGGCCGCGGGTTGGCTATCCCCGATATAGAATGTCAGAAGACTCGTAAAATTCATAACCAAAATCATCAAATATATCACAAGTCACCAAATTCATACCAAGCTAGCAGTTTTCATTATTGCATGGTATAGAAATTTTAAGAACCTTTTTGTTTAAAAAGAGTGTCAAGTTCGTAATAGTGTTAAGTACGTTCTACAGAAAAACGCATATAAAAAAATATCACGCAAAAAGACTTTACTTAAAGAACGAGTTAAAACACGAGAAATAACAAGTTAAAATTACTGCATAAGTTAAAATAAACTGCATAAAACGTGTTTTTTAACGTTTTTTTAAACGTGTTTTAATTCATATAATAGCTTAAAATATACTTGTATTACAAACTTAATTAATTTTCTTTTATTGAAAAGTAATATAGTTTTTAAAAGTAATACATTTTACAATCATTATCACTGCTACGTTTGCGAACTGATTCCAAATCATATTCGCGATGATTTTTTAGCATGCATTGAGGATTGGAAAAAAAAAAAGTTGCCATAAGTGCATTGTGTCGGAGGGGATTACTGAAGGCGATGAAATAAATTTGGAAGAATAAATAAAAGAGTTTTTGAAAAAAAAAAAAAAAAATAATTGGTCTTTTACATTTTCGGCACAGTAGTAATCAGTAGCTAAACATGCGATAATGATTTTTCTAATTTTTGATGTAGCTCCCAATAACCAGGCATACAATTCTACATCTCATTTTATAATTTAAAAGGTCGTTCAGAATTGAGGTTTTTAATAACAAAATTATTTTCTTTTATTTATTGCAAAATTGAAGAACGTCTCGAATTAATTTTGCAATCTTCTAAATAGGTTTATATGTATATGTTTATCCATGAAATGTTTGGATTAAATACAAACCTTCACAACTTCTCCTGCTCCTGCTCCTTAAAAGGCCTGATGGCCAAATGGCTGACGCTGTGGCCTTTGGTACTACAGGCTCCAGGGTCGAATCCTGCCAGTGGCATGGATGTTTTGTTAGTGGTTCGGAATACACTTCAATCTATAGGTCCCGATCTATTTAGCCCTCGTGTGCATATGGTGACCGTAGAGCGACAAACCAAGCCTAACTGAGGCACAGGTTTGAGAACTCTGAGACTTATTTACACGCACACAAATACCGCACATGTACAATTAGAGAGACAATATTTAACACATTTAAAGACATATAATTAAATATTCGTGGAGGGAAAATTAAAGAATAAACCGAAAATAAAGATACTCAGATACGCACTGGATGCGCGAAATATATTTTCTCCCCGGTGAAAGTCAGCCCAACTAACACACACTATTGTGCTAAATATATTTCCTCTCGGGTGAGAGACTACAAACTAAACGTTTCTCAGCGGGAGCGCAGGTTGCCCAGTACTTCCTCTCGGGTGAGAATCTCGAGGTCTATTGATCATTTGTCTTGAACTCCGCAGGACTCGTGCAGTGCGTAGGAAGAAGTACGGTTACAAATGTACGATAATTATGAAAAATCAATTCAAACTAACACAATTTTAATCATGGCTGACAAAAATTGTGTTTAAAACAATTTGTCATTATGTGTTTTTATTATTTTCTTCTACTTAGTATAGTGTTAAAACATTAAGTTAAAGTATTCGTTATATTATATTATATTATATTTTTTTTTTTAAAGAATTTTGCATTTATTATTATTATTATTATTATTATTATTATTATTTTATTGCAGGATATTTTCCATGCTGACGCCAGAGTATGTTGCAGGCGAAATAGTATCATCTGTTTTAGTGAATCAAGAAGTTGTTATTTTTGCCAAAATATTTCTCCCTCCCCTCTTGTGGTCTTTAAAACGTAAGTAGAAAAATATTACACCACTTATTAAGAATGTATATATGAAATGTGTATAAGAGTTTATTAATAATTGATTAAACTTGAAAATAAGTTGTCTTAAAAATATTTTTGATAAGACTTTTTTAATTACATAATTTATCATTATTATATCGTTTTACAAATAAAATAATTATTAAAGAAGATTTAGAATTTCAATTTTTCTGGGTAATGATTATATATATAAAAGTACTAAAGACTAAGCGGTATATTAAAGACAAATAAGTACCCTATTAACAATTTATGATTTTTTTTTTTTAATTAACCCCTTATACAATTTTATACCACCTATAAAAGTATATTAAAGCTTCTAAAAAAATTAACACTTAACTGACTCTCATTTCTATATTTCATGGTGGTGGTCTTATGCTGTATTTATTCTGTTAAAAGCTTGCAAAAGTTCGTTGGATTGTTTACTGTAAATTTTATTATTTATTATGTGTTATCTAAGATTCATTTAAAAAATTGCCATCGAATTCAATTTGCCTTCTACATCATCTCGCATACATTAATTCCAGCAGTTGTTTTAATACATCATCATCATCATCATCATCAGTGGCTCAACAGCCCCATGATGGGCCAAAGGCCGTCAGCCCTACTGGCAGATTTCGAGACAGAAGATGCTTTTTTCTCTTTACGGGATGGGGTTGTGCCCCGAAGCCTAACGCTCTACAGTCACATTAAACCGGCACCTACGGTTTTACGTAGATTCCGCATCACTACAAACATCCATGACACAGCCGGGACTCGAATCCTGTGGCACCGGGTTTTGGAACCCTGTGTTTTTATCAAAAATTTTGGGTAGGTATGACAACATTGACTGCCATAACTCTGACTATCCAGTACAGTGAATTTCTGACTGGTTTGGGCGACCTGCTGACCAACTGGCAAACGCTATGGCCTTTAGTACCACAGGTTTCAGGTTCGTATCCTGGCGGTGGCATGGATGTTTGTTAGTGGTTTCGGAATCAAGTTAACGTAGATCCCGGTCTAAAGTATCCTTAAGTGTGCAAAAAATGACCGTAGAGCGACAAGCCACAGAGGTCTAGTGACCAGTTAGTTCGGTAAACATCTGACCAGTAGTTCGGTTGTAAATGCATTTTCACAGAATACATTTTTTTTCAATACCCACGTCCACATTAGCTCGCGATTACAGCAATTTGGATGAAAATCGAAATGCGCGTGGCAATCTGGCGTTCTCAATTGCAATATTTATTCATATACACCTTTTTTTCACCCTTCAGTTTTATTCTTCATTAAATAAAATGCATTATATAACAAAAATAAAATTTCTCATCAGCCATTCATCTAAGAGGATCATGGACAAAAATCTCGGAAGTTTAAAAATTTCATAAGTGTTTGGCTTCTTAAAACAAACAAGAATCGTTTTCAGTGATTTTTTTAAATAACCATTTATATTATTATTATAGTTAATTCGATTTTTATTAAAAAACCGATTGAAGATTTGCATTTTGTTCTACGGAGCTGATTGATACAACTGAAACAACAGTATTAAGAAATTCCAACTACTATGAAGAGCCTCTGACTTGTGAGGTATATCTGATTATGAGGATCTCCAAAATGTCACAAATTTCGATGCTAAGATCGAAGCCTTAAAAAAGAGCCGTTCTAAATCTTTTAAATTTGTTTACACCACGTAAGAAAGTTGCCTTTTTTATAGATTCTCAATCTGCTGTTTTAGCTGTTTTGGCTTCACATACAATAAGTGATTCCTACCAAGTGGAGGGGAGGTTAATATGATTTTAGTCAAGCAATTTCTACTGACTGGAAAATTGTTCTTCGGTGGATTGTTGGCCACTGCAACATTCCAGGAAATGAAAAAGCTGACATCCTTGCAAAAAAATGAATACAATTTGCAGCAGCCACATTTTACTCTGTCCTACCAGCAAAAACCTGTGGTGTAGTGAAAAATAGATTGAAAATGTCCCTCCGAAATGGCCGTGTTGAAGTTGTGAGGGTAAGGTCTGGGTTTATTATTGTTGCGGAGTACCCTTCCCATGGACCTGCCTCTCTCGGTGTTTACTGCAAATTTTAGACTTTCACTTGAGTTGACTTTTTACAAGGACATCTTTGCCGTATCGGCCTGACCAATATTCTAACTTGTTCTGTATTCTTCAGGCACTTTTACAGATTTTACATTTGAGAAGCTTACCCAGTTCTCTTTTATGAACTATTCTCAGATAACTTTACAATAAGGCCAGTTTTTATCGGACTGCCAGAGAGCTCATGGTCGATATTGCCCCCGCCTAACGTAAGAAGAAAAATTAAAAAATTAAGCTTTACTGTACCAATTAGTCCATTTAAGAGCCTTATTTGAAATACTCATTTAGGAGTAGCCCTCTTTTTGTGAAACGAATCAATACAAATTCACTATGTATATATATAATTTGTTTAAAAAAACTGCCCTTTTATAAATTTTTTTGCAATGTTCACCCTAAGTGCGTAAATTGCTCGTCGTAGCAGTGTAAATTTGCGCAGCACGTGCAAGGCACGAGGTCAGATGTGAATCCTCTGCTGATGTTTCGTTGTAGTCACTGCATCCAGACAGACATTGACTGGGCGGTTATCGTGTATGAGCTCATCGATAGTCAGGCTGCATGGTGAGAGTTTTTCCTGTTTTCTCCATGCAACACATAGATAATAGAAAGATCTCATGGAAGGGTTCTCTTTATAGCCAGCTGATAGACTGTTCTTGATAGATTTAAGTTAAGCACAAATCCTACCATAATGTATTAAATGATATTTACACTATTTTGAGTTTAAAAGTAATTTTTAGATAGAATTTTTGAGTTGAATATATTTATAGACTTTTTCTTGTTTCAATGGCAGAAAATCAAAACAATCCTACGAGATCAAAGCAGTCTAAACTAACTCACAAGAAAAAACAATAAAGGAAAAAAAAATCAATGTCTCATTAGTAAAATTCTAGCGCTCAATATCTTTTCACTTCCAGAGTCACAATGCAAGGCCCGGGCATCCTGCTATATAATTCTTGTCCGTAATCTCGTATCTAGGCGGGAAATTTGGGCTATCAAAAATGCCAATACGGTACAAATGGCTCGACAAACAGTCATGGCCCAACTACAAGTCTAAATTCGGGACAACTTTTTCACGAGATGTGTTCGAAATACCCAGTTTCAGAATGTGCCTCCAACTCCTCGAGGATATACGAGCAGTGAGCAGTACCTTCCATCTAAGTCTCATTTGATATTTGAAATAAAATTTCATGGAATGAAAAGAGTTGTAATTACTTGTCTGTTGGACTATCGTGTGTTGCCCTTCTGTGCAGAAAATCTACCTGATCATTATCTAAAATGTCACAGTGTTCAAAAGGGGGATTCGTTGGAGGACAATGTGTCGTCCCTCTACCTTCAATCATTCAAGAAGACTTTTAACATTCTAAGATATTCTTAAGAAGGAGGGTGCTTCATAGGACCCCGATAGCTTGTATGGCAGGCCTGGAGTCCGCCACCTGACATCTTATATATACACATTGTTAGTTCAGCTATTATTGTTTGTTTATTTGATGAAAATAAAATTACTTTGTTTTGTCAATATAAAAACATGAAATTATCAACTTAGAATATCTTAGGCATTCAACGAACTTTTGCAATGCACTAATAACAACATAATTCGACCACTCATTGCGTGGAATATTGGCAAGCTGCCAAATCGGACTGATTGAAACACAACGGCGTAATAGGAAGCAAAGCTAATTTCGGAGACATTTTAATTGCAAAAAAAAAAAAAAAAAAAAAAAAAAAAAATTTTTTTTTTAAAAATTAAAATTTTAATTAACATGATATCAAAATCAAAATAATTCGGTATTCATTCGGCTCTTTTTTTCAAAATTGTTTTGAAGTGAAATATCTTGTTTGTTTTTTCCGTTTTTGAAATATTGTTTACATTTCCATGCAATCGGTGGTCACAACTAATACACTAATTGGTGATGGGTCATTTCCACTAACACTTGGAATTTTCAGGATGATCCCTGCTAAAAATGCAGCACTCTATGTCAAGGGCTTTCGATCTCGACAGCGCCATGACCGGATTTAAAGGAAGAGACAAGCAGGATTAAAAAAATAATACGTAATTCTTCAAACTGGGAAGAGAAATGTGATTGAATGACCTTGAAATATATTAATTAAAAATACAGCGAAAGGACTATTTCTGTGGTTTTATCTATATATATATATATGTATTTTTTTTTTGAAGAATAATTTTTGTATGCAAAGTTAATGTGCTTTAAGTCATATTTTTTTAATGTGTGCTAATTTTGAATATTTTTACTGTGCAACTTTGTGTTTTGTATCTGTGCCATATATCTGTTAGTTTTATTTGTATGTAAAAGTGAAAGATGAATTTTAATTTGCAAAGGAAAAATTTATATTCACGAAAGAATTCTATAGTATTATATAGTGCTGTGCAAAGTAGTAAAGAATTTAAAAGTTATTTTGTGATTATCAATTATTCTACTTTATAAATTTAAACATTAATTTTAGAATACAGGTTCTGAAGTCTATATCTCATAGTTAAAAATTAACATTTAATTTAGTTTGTTTTAATTTTATTTTGTATATAAGTATATTTTAATAATACAGAATCAAAAAGTTAGCAAAATAATTATTTGTTGTATATCTTTTATGTTAGCTTTCAAACAATATTTTTAATAATACAGAATCATCAGCAAAGTAATTATTTGTAGTGTCCATTATGTTAGCTTTCTAAATCATATTTTTAATAATACAGAATCATTAGCAAAGTAATTATTTGTAGTGTTCTTTATGTTAGTTTTCTAAATAATATTTAAATTATGTCTTAAATACATCATTGATCTTCGTTTTTTTTTTTTATAAAAATTTTTTATATTATTTTTACTTTTATATAACTCTTGATCTTCGATTTATTATTATTATTATTATTTTTTTTTTATATAAATAATGTTTTTTTTTCGCACAATTTCTTTGTTAAAAATTTGAAAAAATTTTTGTCTGAAAAACGTCAAACTTCATAAAACATTTTACGTAAAATGTATTGGTAACATAAATTTCATTTAAATATTTTAATGTAGAAAAGAAAATATTATTTTAATTATACATAATATAAAAAACTAATGTTTTTAGCAAAAATCCGTTTGATTTAAAAACAGCGATAATGCCCTAAGGCAGGGAGGCGTGATCACATTAAATGAAGGCACGAGTTTAACGAAAAAAATATATATTACTAAAAAATTAGATTAATTCACTGAAAGGAAAGCAAAATAAAATATTTTTTGACGTAATAAAAAAAAAAAAATACACATTTACACTTATATAATACACTTCTAAATAAGATTCCATCAGCACTGCACAATTAACTAATCAATATTGAATTTAAGAACATTTTTAATAATTATTAGAGACTCCCTTGAGCTTGTCTTGCAAAGCAAAGTTTTTCAAAGGAAGGTATAATATTATAAGATACTTTGAATTCTTTTTCTGCAAGTCGCGAGAATGTTCTATTTGATGGACTAAATCACAGATAGACAACATTCTGGATTGTGTCAATGCAGTGGATTGATGTTGTTAACTATCAATAAATTTAATAATTCTTGGTCATTTGTAAGGTTGCCATAGTGCAACTTTAAGCGTCAAAATAATCAAATACATTATTGTATATTGTTATTACATGAAGCGAGGGGATGAAAATTATGGTTGCAAATAAGATTGCAAATTCTGAAAATTGAGAAACTCTGATTTAAGATATTTGATTCCTATCTGATTAAGATCGTTAAATTATAATTCATTATTAATTTAATTTGACGTAAGAGCTTATGAAACACATGTTATGGTGGTGGTAAATTTTTAACGAGTCTGTTTTTAATGAGTTTTACCAACGAGTTTATTTTTAGCTATAATTTTTTTGTTGTCCCTTTATTTCTTTTATGAAATTCTAAAACTAAAATCTTTGGATATTATAAGTTTCATTTTTTTTTAAACTTTTTATAAGAAAAAGATATGTGAGGAAGTAAGAAAATATAACATTTCTTTTAACATATTATTTTTTCTTTATCTAAATAGGAATTTTATCAGGAATTTTGTGTGTGTATGAAATTTCATATTTATATGGTGAATTTTTGTTCGCGTGTTTTTATTTGATAATGATACTTTCCAAAATAATTTAATTTGTAGGTATTATAAATATATATTTATTTCCTTTAGAGACAATGCTGTTTTATTTAGTGCCAAAATAATAATAATATATTTTCATTCTAAGATTAGCGCTGTTGTTAATATTTATACTTGTTAATGTTTTCTATTCCTTACATTATAAGGAATTTAAAGCAACTACCAAAGATGTTTGTCTTTGCTTTATTTTTTATGCTATCTAGCTCTAAGAAAACATTGCACACAGAATGCTATCCAGTGGTTCTCAAACTTTTTAAAGTCGGGGCGCATTTGAAAACCTATAAAAAAATTGTTGGCGAACTATATACATATTTCTGAGAAATATGTTATAATAATTAAATCAAACATTACAGAAAAAACAATGCTATGAAGAATTAAACATACCTTAAGTTGATTCATTCTTGTGTTTATGAGAAACATAAGCCTGATGTGTCCTAACGATCTTTTACATTATTGATTTTGACCATTTATTATTGATTGATTTGATTTCATCATTGGTTATTCATCATTGATGTGTCCTAACGATCTCTTACACCATTAATTTTCTTTTTTTTTTCAAACGATTTAAATTTAGATATGTTATAATAATTAAATCAAATATTACAGAAAATAATATGATTAAAAAAGAAATATATCTTAAGTTGATTCATTCTTGCGTTTATTACAAACATAAACCTGATGTGTCCTAACGGTCTGTTACGTCACTGATTATTGATTTTGTTCATTGATGTGTCTTAACGATCTCGTACATCATTACGACGGTGCCATGGATGTTTGTAGTTCTTCGGAATCCACTTTAAACTGTAGGTCCCGGTCTGTTTAACCCTTGTATGCACAAAATGACTGTAGAACGACAAACCAAACCTTACATCGTTAATTTTCTCTTTTTTCAAACACCATAAATTTAGATATGTTATAATAATTAAATCAAATATTACAGAAAACAATGCGATGAAAGATGAAACACACCTTAAGTTGATTCAATCTTGTGTTTATAAGAAACATAAGCCTGACGTGCCCTAATGATCTCTTAATTGTTTGGATGTATATTTCATAAGCAGCTAGAATGGTTTGTAATGAAAGCTGTCTTTGAACGGAAGAAAATGACAAAAAATTAACTTACTTTTATATCTGGACACATATTTCTCTGAAATACCACAGCGCACCCAGAAATCTTTTAGGGCATATCAATGCCCCATGACGCACCCTTTGAGAACCACTGTGTTTATCTATGTTTTCATGCATAGTCATTTTTTTTTTTTACTATTTTATATTGTTTAAAATGATTTTGTCAATTTTGTATGATTAAATATATTATTATTATTAATAAACAACGATTTTTATGTGTAAGAAACTAGACATTTCTGTGTCTTTTAAGAAGATATTCTGGTTTTTTACTATAAATTAATTACTGTAATATTTATTATCTTGTAAATATATATTAAAAAATATTTTTATAATATTTTGCAGGAATGATAATCTATTTTTAATATTTTTTTAGTTATCATTTTAATCATAAATGTGAATCACTTTAAAGCGTTTCTTCTATTTTAATTATAATTTTTTTTTTTAATATCTTTTTATATTAATTTTAATATTTTTTTCAAATTTATTATTTATTTAATTGAATAATTTTGAATGATAGTTTTAATTTAATTGAACAAATTATTATATTTTATTAATCAATTATAGTAAATTCTTTTGTTATTTGTAAGAAAAACGAAATTTCTGTAACATTTTAGTGAATTTTACCTTTTTTTTGGATTATTTTATTAAGATTTATTTTTATTATATTAAATGCAATGTAATTTTATTTAAATAATAAGACATTTTTATCAGTGATTTTTCAAATAAAGAATTAATTTTTATATTTTTGAGCTGCTTTTAAAATTGAGAAATAATAATTAATTGACATAGAAAATAAAATAAGTTGATTAACAAGCAATAATTGTTGAATATTTTAACTAACATAACTACTGAATGTTTAACTAGCAATAACTATTGAATATATAATTAGTAATAACTATAACTATTTTAGTGCTTCATGTAAATAGGAAACTAGTCGAGTAAATAAATCTGTTATAGGAATTACTATCTTTTAAATAATTCCTGCTGATTTTATTGATTTCATTTTGTTATATTTTTTTTTTAGAATAAAATTGTTGTTCTACTATATATTACTTTCAGAAACTTTTTATAATTTATAGAAATGTGTAATATTGTTTCTGATGTCGCTTTTCACCATTTCGTTTCATGTTAAATTACGTGCTTAATTATATTAGTTTGTAAGGATAATAAACTTTTTTTGCATATTTTTTACGACCAAAGAATGTTTTAAGAAATTTTTTTTCTTGGAAATGCATTAAATAATTTCATTTCAAATTTATTGTTGCCATATGCTTAAAAGAAAGTATGTCAATTTTATATGTGATTGTAAATAAATATTAAATAAAAAAAAATGAGTTTTGATTTAATTCTTATATTTTTGTAATTTTTAATTATAATCTGATTTAATTTTAAATTCAATATATAATAATAGATTTCTCATCTTTTTATTTCATTTAACATTTTTAAATATTAATATTTTTAAATATTTTTTATTTATATGTGATTGTAAATAAATAAATATCAAATAAAAACATGTGTTTCGATTAAATTTATTATATTTTTTGTAATTTTTTTATTTATAATATGATTTTTTTAATCCTGATTTAATTTAAATTCATTATTTAATAATATGCATATTTCTCATTATTTTATTTCATTTAATATTTTTAAATATTTATGTAATTTATTATCACGTATTTTTATAATTTAAGAATTTTATTATGATTTAATTGTTTTGTCTTAAAATGATTTATTTTTCTTGTATGTTACATTAATATTTTAATGAAAAAGTCATAATATAATATTTATAAAAAAATGTTTATTAATATAATATTACAACATCTTAAATTTAATGTTACAATAAAATTTAAGATGTTTTAATTAAAAAAATTATTCAATAATTTTTAATTAAAAATTCCATATACAAACTCACAGAAAATTATGTTCTAAAATTGGGGAATACTTTTATCTAAATACAAAATTTCCTTAAAACAGACGTAAATATTTTTAATGTGATGATCGATATTATTGTTTTATGACGTTTTCAAAATTATGTCTTATTGTGTAATAAATCCAAAATATCTGTAATGACACAAGGAAAAATACTAGAACTGCATAATATTCCGATTAGAATAATTTATGGTAAAATGGTAATTACGATAAATGCAAAAATTTTTATGGTAATTACGATAAATACAAAAAATTTTTATGGTAATTACAATAAATTCATGATTTTCTTTTAAAAATGGTTAAATAAATATCCTTTTGATAGCAATTAAGATAAATATCAAAGCAATTTGAAAATATTTTTGGAATCTTCTGTTTAGATGATATATATTTTAATCCTATAATTTTATTATTGTTGTAGAGATGTCAAATGTCAAGGGTTACCTGTAGTGATCAAGGAAAATTACCAATTGTTTATATTAACTAAGGATCGTAAAAAAAACTATTGCTTCTACGGAAATTTAGAGAAAAAGCTATTCTATTTATTTTTTCTCCCAAATTAGCACGATTAAAAATCTTCATTAATTTGAAAACAATTGCCAGTTTTCACAAAATAATTAAAGTAAATTTATTTATTATAATATAAATAAATAAATGTATTATAGTATATTTATCTTCTTTTTTTTCTTTAAAAGGTCAAATTCAACTGTTAGGCATGTATAAGATCTTTGTAACAATTTTCCATTATGATTTTTGCACGTAAAACGCTTATATTTTTAAAGAACCTCACATAAATAGAATTATATTTTTTTCTATAAATCTAATCTGTAATAAATAATTTCACCGAATTGGTAGCATTAAGTATAAAATAATCTCGAAATTATCCCGTTTTAATGACATTTTTTCCACAATTCTTCTTGAAAATATTAAAATTGTAGCTACAGTTGTGTATGTGAATCTCTGTTGATCTGAATTCGTAGTTATGCTGGCAATCCTTGCGATTGAAAGGTCAAATTGTGAGTGTTTGCCACTTAGCCCTGGTCTAACCTCCGCATACACTAATGACAAGCATAAATAACTATTGAAGAGTATCATTTTAGATTGACATTTCTTATTACTGTTTAAAAAAGAATGAAATTGATTTTTGGAGTACTAATGCAGCAACAAAGACAGAGGTAGAACAAACTGCTTTTTATTTATTTATTTATTTGTCCTCCTCTACTCAGCAAGAGCACGCATCTTCGTGTATTGTAAGATTTTCAGTAGCTATATTAGACTTGATGGGCCTGAATGGCCGAGTGGCTAGCGCTCGGTACCATAGGTTTCGGGTTCGAGTCCTGGCGGTGCCATGGATGTGAGTAGTGGTTCGGAATCCACTTTAAACCGTAGGTCCCGGTCTAATAGGATCGTAGAGCGTTGTGGGGGCATTGTTACTCTGCGTCCGTGGCTTATCTTCAAGTTACACACGCCCCCTGGGTAATGCAAAGTGAGTAACGTCTGTGCAGCGCTTGCCTTAAGGTATCCAAGACGTCCATGTCTGTTTGCCAGCTGCATTGGAAAAAAAAAATATTAGACTTGATATGTTAATTTGGTTCATTAATACCAACTTCATTCTGATTTTTATATACAAGAAAAAATAATATGCAGAAATGTACTGTTTGATAGTATAGAAATCATACATGTACTTTTTTTAAAACTAAGCCCACTTTAAAAACTAGAGGGTGGTTCTCTCAATGTCACGTGCCCCCACAAGTAAGTGGGCTACAAGTAAGTATTCTTTAAAAAAAATATTATGGATCATTTTCTTCAATAAATGCAAATTTTAATTATTAATGGGAAAATGCGTAAGTTTGAAATAGAATGTGAAAATACAAAATTGGTTCTATTATCGGATGTATTTATATCTTTTAGAAACATATTGAGCTAACTTGTGCGAAAATTATTATTCATTTCTAGACTAAAGCGAGTCTTTTGGGCTAACTTGTATTATTTTAAGGCAGGGGTCTTCAAACTTTTTAACCACACTGATTCCCTCCACTAAGTTCCAATGGACATGACCTAGCTAGCTCATTATACCAACGTACTGTAGTTTTGAATTACGTACAAATTTCCGTTTCTCATTAGATTTGGTTTGGTTTGTCGCTCTACGGTCATTTATTGTACATTTTAGGCTAATTA